>JASDQU011029414.1:0-28688 GCA_032191745.1 Picea mariana
GGGGTCACGAGGGGGGGGAAGGTATGCCCCCCCCTAGTTACGAGCAGCGTTTGGGGCAGCACCCTGAAATTTGTTTTTGGGCAGTTTTTTTCTATTTTTAACGG
The DNA here is from genome assembly GCA_032191745.1 of Picea mariana. Classification (NCBI taxonomy): domain Eukaryota; kingdom Viridiplantae; phylum Streptophyta; class Pinopsida; order Pinales; family Pinaceae; genus Picea; species Picea mariana. Next base: position 105 of record JASDQU011029414.1, read on the forward strand.
ATTTTTCTATTTTTAGCGGATTTGTAAATTAATCTCGAATTAAGGGATTAGGGTTTTGGTATCTACGGAATACCTAAAAACATTGTATATATTGTATGGAGAATGGTGAAATTTGATATAATGAAAATAAGAAAGGTTTTCCCGGTTGAGGGTTTCCAGTATAAAATCTCTGTGTACTCTGTGTATCAGCCATTGATTAATTTCTGTATTGCTTAAGAATCTATATGCATTGGTTTACTTCGCAGGTTTAAAACTTACAGACAATACCAACTATAGTTGAGCCAATTCCTTTAGGAGTTTTTGCCCCACGTTTTCTTCCATGCGCAACATGCTGGGTGTGACGTGAAATGTTGAGCTCATCTATGCTATTGTCTGGATTGTATCCTCCTCACTTGATCCAAGTTCTCCTCCTATCTGTGATGATGACGAGCTTGCTTCTACATTGTTTTTGGCTTCCTGTGCTTCCCCGATATTCCTGAGGAGCTATCACATGTATGCCATATCTTCTTCAATTTTGTCCATTTGGCACGCAACATTCTCAAAATCCTTGAATGTGTGATCCTGGACCACTTGGGCCACCATCTCTGCATCATCCTCTGTGATCATGTATTATGGAGGTGTTCTATGTTCCTTCGTCTTATTGCACGCACCCCCCGTCTGGGTGGTTGGATGATTAGTCTGGCCTAGCTCTTATGGAGTAGCACTTGATGTAGTCTCCTATGTTACCTTAGCCTATTTCTGTTGTACTTGGGGCACCTGTGTACCTAGAATTATCTACATAAACTAAAACATATGTTGGTACATGTACCCCTTCTAGTATGCACGGAAAAAAAATTGACACGGCGGGTTGTCTACATGGTGACCTAGGTACCATCTACTTATCCTTTCATGGTGGTGGTTGACTCAAAGTTCCAGACTACATTGTTCATTCTTTAGCATACTACTCTGGTCGGCCAATGACATCTTCCACTGCTCCCTCCTATGGGTGTTCTGACACAGTTTTTTGTGATTCTTCTGACGCAGTCATTTCTTCCTAGTTTGGGGCTGTCCCATTGACTCTTGGGGCTTCTTTCGGGTTTTTTGAGTGTCCTAGGTTGCCTGCATATTCATTCTATCAGCCCTGCCCCTCTTCTATCCTATCGATGTCAATGCTCATAGGTGTTGTTTGTTGGGTTTCTTCCTCAATGTGTGTGGGGCTTGCCATTGTTGTATCTGACAATGGGATTTCATCCACATTGATGGCTTCTGGTGGTTGAGATGGTTTTTGTTCACTTCCCTACGATTGAGATTGTGCTCTGGTACTAACTCGGGGTTTTCTAGCTGTCTGTCTTGGTTCTCCTTGTTTGGATGGTGCCATGGTGGTAAAAACTTGTCTTTCACCGAGATGAGTAGCCTCTTCAACCTCTACAAACCACACTCTCTACTTCATATGCTCTATCACTCTGTGTATTTTCCAATTTCGCAATAATCATTTTTCTTCCACATCCTTACTTTGTATGGGCATCATGTGAAGCTTGTCGGAGACGTTACCATGATTAAGGATTAAATGAACCGTCAGTTCCTTCGTACTTTTCATTACTTTCCCTCTTCATCTCCAGCTGGCGCGATTAATGTGGTGTCCCATCAATCATTTTTTATATTCAATTCCTCTAGCCTTTGTCACTTAGTGCTTATTTTTCCGTATCCGCCTTTCCTGCTTGTTTTCATTTTGAAATGACCATTGGCCTTGTCTCCCTCAAGCTTGTATTTTCAAGTGTGCTCTTTCTCCTTTCGACGCAGTGTGCCTCTATACTATAACTTGTTTCTGTTTTTTTTTTACTACATTGTGTCTTTCAAGTTGTGGGTGGTCGAATGTCCTTGTATAGCTTCAGTTGAATCCCATTGATCATCCCTATGATTTTTGCACCTCATAAGTCCTTCAACTATAGGAATCCCGCATCCATGACAATTTTTACTTCATATGGTCCTAACCAGTGCATTTTGAGTTTTCTCGGATGTTGAATGGATTTATTGTCATACATCAACACTAAGTCTCCTGCCTTGAAAGTTTTTGTCTTGATATGCCTGCCATGCCAAGATTTTTCCCTAGCTTTATGAACTTCTTGGTGGAACCCTGCTAGGATACTACTTTCCTCCATGATCATTAGTTGATTCAACATGTCCTGTACGGTGCCTCGTTCTGTCGTGTTTGTAATCGATGTTATGCACAGAGTGGTTACCGATAATTCTAATGGAAGCACTGATTCTTATCCATATACCATTCTGAATGGCATGTGTCATGTCAACTTATTGCATGTGGTCTTGTATGCCCATAATATTGTTGGTATTTTGAGGTCCCAATCACCCCTATTCACATTACAGATCTTCGTCAGTGAATTTTCAAGGATTTTTTTAAAGGCTTCAATGGTTCCATTCTCTTATGGATGATATGGTGTACTCTTTTGGTGATGTAATTCAAATTCCTTAGTCATAGCCTTAATATTGTTGTTAATGAAGTGAGTACCTTGGTCGCTCATCAAAATTCTTGGGAAACCAAATCTAATGATCACATGTTCAAATAGAAAGTGTGTTGTTGTCTCTACACTGCAATATTTGACTAGTGCTACTTCTTCCCATCTTGTCAGGTATTCTTTCGCAATAATGATGTACCTTTCTCATGTCCTCTTGGCTGGTGGGTTAATTGGTCCCACAAAATCTATTTCCCATTTTTTGAATACCTGCAAAGTTACCTGTGGTTGCAGAGGCATCCTATCCCTTCTATTCAGTTTACTAACCCTCTGACAAACATCGCATCCATGGCAGTACTCTTTTGAGTCTCTGTAAATGGTCGGCCACCATATCCCTACATGCAATACCTTCTGTGCGGTAGTTTTTCCTGCGTAATGTCCTCTTGATAGTCCTTCATGGGCTTCTGCTAAAATCCTTGGTCTTTCATTTTTTATAAGTGTCCTGTAATCAGCTGATAATATGCATCCCATTTTGTATAAGTGTCCTGCAAACAACTGATCATATGCAGCCCAGACTACCAGGTTTTTCTTCTGCGCAATGTTATATTCATGTGGCACAGTCCCTGTACTCAATTACTAGATGATGTCTGCAAAGTATTCACCGGCGATATGAACTTAAAATAATTGTGCATTTGGAAATTTGTCCTCTAAATCTGTAGGTCCCTCTCCATTCGTGACCCTTGATAAATGGTCAAGTCCTGTGTTCAGCTTCCCTGGCTTGAATATTACTTCAAAATTAAATTCTTGAAATAGTAGTAACCTGTTATCACTCCAAGAAACTCCTTAGGGTTGTAGGCTAAGGATGCTTGGTAACTTAAGAAATCACTAATAATCAAGTGTTTGGAACAATGGAATAACTGATAAGGCTCAGCAAAAAGACAACATGTCATGCCTCTAAATAAACAGTGCTTCGAGAAACTAGATATCAATTACAAAAAAAATCAAGGTATGAAGAAAAACATTCAAGATAACCAAGTACAAATCAGTAGGGTTATACAAGAACATAAAGAAGATCTAATTCATATCCATGAGCTATATCAGAAGATGACAGTTCTAAACAACTGAACTGAATAGAATTAAATATAGAGTAATGGAAAATGTGGACAGATTGATATATAATGACCAAATAAACTGTGATTCTTATAACAAAACAGAGTCAAAGTACATAGCCAAAGTGTATCCAGGATTGAACCCTGTGTCTGTCTTAAGTCTATAGATTTATAGCTTTACATCACAGTTCTCAGATCCTAAAACAATGGATCTGATATTCTAAAAGTAGAAAGTCAAAACTGATTTACAAAATATAAGGAGAGATCCTCAAGATGAGGTCAATCCATATCTAAGAGTAATAGATTGCTGATGAAGTGCAGTTTTAGCCTCCCAAGGTTGTTTGATTTGGTCCTCCAAAGATAAAATTCAAATTTGGTGAAGTGTGCAAAAACCTTGATATTGTTCCTTTGAAAAAGATGCCAAATGTAGTTGAAAAACCTCTATTTGACTTTATCCCTCAAAACTAGCCTTTGAATTAGACTTGATAATTCAACACCTGTCCATTTGAAGTGGTTTCAAACCATTCAAACTCTAAAAATACCGATCTGGGAAAAAATTCGATTATTCTGGCCATGATAGGCTTTCACCAGCTAATTTACCCGAAAATCCACTCCTTAGCTGGTGAAAGGCAGAGCTTTCACCAGCTAACTGGCAAAATTCAAGATGGGTTAGTTGGTGAAAGCGCAGATTTTTTTAAAATCAAATTTCTCAGTCATGGAAAGTCCATTTTTCATGCTTGAATAGTCGATCGACATCTACAAATCCTAAGATTTCCAATGGTGCTTTCAAATCTACATTTGGAGCTTAGAAAGCTAGTCAAATGTTCCCTACAATATTTAGGCATCATTCTTTCAAAAATGCCAGTGCATTTTTTATTGTTAACATCTGGCTCCAACTGGGATGGAGACCTCCCTGCGAGGTCTTCAAGAACTTGGTAGACCTTGTGCCTTTATTTTTGGGCATGGAGTCATTCAGCCTTTACAATTTATCATCTGACTATTTTCCAAAGTTTTTTGTTGGCAAATTTCATGACTGTCATCGTATTTTGAGCATCCTTGATGTCCTTCGTGGAAAAAGAAAACTGATCAAGATTGAACATCCTCTTTTTCTTAATTATTTTCATAGCCTCCTTGTCCACTATATGCAGTTTGCCTAACCATTGCATCTTCATAGAGACTATCCAATGTGAGATTGTCAAAATCACTAGCCAATTTACTATCAATCTGACTAGAATTATTATGGTGGGTGTAGTGACACAGGCCATTTCCTACTCATCATCATCAAATGCCATGCCTCAGTTAATATTGCCTCACCTTCCCTCTGTGTGGTAAGTTGATCAACTGAAGCTCCAACCTGCTGAGTCAATAACTGTTGTGTAGACCGAATTACTGCACCCAAGACTGTTGGTGTTGGCAAACCTTCAACAACTGATGATAAACCCGTTGATCTAAAACCCTCTGCTTCATTGCTTTTAAAGGTACTGATTTTTCTCATTTACAAATTGACATGCTGTAGAAATATCTGATTTATGAACTTGAGTTTCTACTTCATTACACATTCCTTCCTCTGTTACTTGCAGCTGACCTACAACTCCATGGAATTGTCTCCACAAATGGTCCTGAAGCTTGTGGATGTCAGTCTTTTGAGATTCAATTTGAGATAAATGAATTTCACTTTGTTCTTTTAAAGCACCAACATCTTCCTCAAAACAGACTCTGAGGACTGATGAAGCTTTGGCTCCCATGATTTTCGTCTCTGTTTGCAAATGATCAAACATTAACTCAAATTCTTGTGCTTCCTCTATCCCTTGTTTCTCTTTATCATTTTCTATCAAAGGAAGCCCTTTTTGGCATTCCCATGATCTTGTCTCAAGGTTCTGGAATACATCAATATGCTTCCAATTTACATTTTCAAACAATATATCCCCTGACAGTGACAATTGCATAGGTTCCTGATGACCCCCAGCTTTGATATCTGATTCTTGGCTGTGCTCTCTTGGTTTTCTAGGCTTCACTCCTTGTTCTTGTTGTTGAGTCACGACTATTTGTAAGTCATAGGCATGAATAGCACTACAGGATATCTCATCATTGGTAATATGTTTCTCTTCTTTTAGTGCATGTAATGTGCCGTCTACATTAATGATATCCTCATATCCAACTGGCATTTGAGATTCAATAGATGATACAGTCATCTGTCAACATGGATACTTTTTGCTGAAGATCTTTCTCTTTCACTTCAATTGTTGAGAACTTGACATGATTTGGTCCTTTCCCTTTCACAAACTGTGGTTTTTATAATCAAGACATTAATCAAAAATTCCCCTAATTTATAGGAAAGAAATCAGATAAAATCTCAAAAATAAAACTATAAAAAAAATTAGTTCCAAAAAGTCTCGAATGGTAAATGTTGCTGAAAATTGTTGGAACCAAATCTGGAACTAATCTTTAGAATCTGGATTTGATCTTTATCGTCTGATTCTTTACTGATATTGTGGTTGGAATGTGGAAGAAATCTTGGTTATGTGAATGATAGAGAGAAATCTAGAATTGATGATGAAACCTCTACCACTTGTCCTCTTTGGATGCCCAAATATTTTTCTTTAGTACGGATCTACAGGTTGGCGGAAACATGCACTCGCATAGACTGCTGCTAACCCCAGTTCCTCCTCAATTCGTATGAGATGATTATATTTAGCAAGTCGCTCAGACCTACAAGGAGAACCTGTCTTGATATGGCCCGTGGACAAACCCACTGCCAGATCTGCAATAAAGGTGTCTTCGGTTTCGCCACTGCAATGGCTTGTCATCACTCCCCATCCAGCACATTTGGACATTTTTATTGCTTCAATACTTTCAGTAACAGAACCAATTTGGTTCACCTTTAGTAAAAGAGCATTGCAAGATTTTTCATTGATTGCCTTTCCAACACGTTTTGGATTTGTCGCCAGTAGATCGTCCCCAACAATTTGCACGTTTTTCCCCAATTGTGGCCGTAAATTGTGCATAGTGAGTCCAATCATCTTGATCAAATGGGTTCTCTATAGATACAATTGGATAATCCTCAATATTTCCATCAAATGGCTACTGCCTAAATAACCCTGTTAAGAGTAGCTCCATCTTGATGACAACAAACCTCAACAATGAAATATCAATAGATCACTGGGGAATATTATGGTAGCTAATGCAGTTATATTCAAAATCTTCCTAAACTAGAAGTGCAGAGAAAATCCTTAAAAGTATGACACTGTGCAGTTAACTTCTCCAGCAGCTCCAAGAGCGCCAGTTTCTACTTCAAGAGAGTTTTAACAATCGATTTGACATTATGTTTTTTCAGATCTGTGTATGATTTTCCACAACCCACAAACATCACAGGTGCTCCTAAAATGTAGACCATAGAAAGCGTAGCTCCAACCTTGTCATCAATTGTATCAAACTTGGTCAACAGAATCCCATCAATAAACCTGGCATTAACAGAAGTAGAAAGGTCCGCCAGTTTTGGATCGAACTTTGTGAGCTGGTCCACAACATCATTGCCAAACAATTCTTTGCCAACAAAGAGTACCAAATCTGGACTGTTGATGTTGATGAGTTTGGAGAGATCTTTCATCAAAGGCTCGTTATCCTGCATTCGTCCAGCTGTATCTACAAGGATGACATCTGACTTACTTCGACAGGACTCCTGAATGGATTCCTTTGCAACAATTATTGTATCCTTCTCATAGCCCTTCTCAAAAATAGGAATCTGGAGTCTACGTGCATGTGTGTGGAGCTGTTCAACGGCCCCAGATCGAAATGTGTCACAGGCAGCCATCATAACACTAAGATCATGCTGCAGCAACCAATATGCAACCTTGGCCAGGTTTGTCGATTTCCCCACTCCATTTACACCAACAAACACAATAACATATGGTTTCCCTTGCTCCTTGGCAGCATTCACATCCCTCAAGATATCAATAGAACGTTTGGGTGTCAGAATCCGAAGAAGAGCTTCTTCCATTGCTGCTTATACAGTAGTAGAAACTCTTGTGAAAGAACCCAACTTTTTTCCTTCAAGACTGGCTACTACTGATTCACAAAGCTTTTCAGCAATCTCCTCTACCACATTCTTAGTCATAAAACGATCCTTGAGAGCTTTCAGAGCTGGCTCCAAGTTTGATTTTTCAAGAACTGATTTTCCTGCAACACTCTAGAAGATTGAAGAAAACCATCCTTTCTTCTTTGGTGCAGAATTGGTTTTCCCCTGTGACACATCTATGAACAATTCGTATAGCTTGATCAGCTCAGATCCAGATATCTTCTGGCTACCATTATTCTTCTCCTCCTTGAAGTTCAAATCATACTTTTGATCCTTCTCAGTGTAAAATTCAGAAGCAGCTACATTCGTGCCAATAACAACCTTACCATTATAGCCTGCTTTCTTAATGAAAATCTTCAATAATTCCAGGCCTTATTTATTCTCCTGAATGTTTGGAACAAAGCCTCCTTCATCTCCCACATTTGTTTCGTTGTTGTTGAAAAATGGAACGACCTTCAATAACAGCTACAACTATTGAACTGGACATGTCATCTGCTAAGACCATATCATATGCCTCCTTTGTGACCTCTTTAGTCTGAGGATCTTCCATGAATCTTTGATGCTATGTAGATAAGCCTTCCAAGGCTGTTTAATGACTCTTGAAGAAGATGGAACTCGAATTTTCCAAGTTTGAAAAAAACCCTAGTTCAAAGCCCCCAAAATAGGTGCCAAATCAACTTGAAAACCTCCTCCAACTGCTTTGCACCAAAAAGTGAATCTTAGATTGGACATTATAATTCAAAATATATCCTTAGAAAGAGTTTTCAAGAGATTTGGCTGAGTAAAACTTCGATCTGAGAAAAAATACACTTCCACTGCCTGTCTCAGGTTTCACCAGCTAATTCACCTTACGATCTGCTAATTAGCTGGTGAAAGTTCTTCTTTTCACCAGCTAACTGGTTATAATTTCACCTTCTACGCTGGTGAAAGTTCTGTCTTGGTCAAATAGCATAGAAATAAACATTTTATGTTGCCATGTATAATCTCAAGTATTCATGAGCTAGCCACAAGTTGTAACTTGGAATCTTATGTGAAATATGATGTGGGATGTGTACAATGGTATCATGACATAGTATTTCGATCCAATGAAGATAGTCACAATGAACTGTTCTACCCTGCTGAGCCTGTAGCCTGAAAACTTGAAGCCTGCTTGTAGACTGTCTGTTTATTCAACAACCAATAACTGAAAGGATCTAACTGCTCATATGGGGAGCTTATTTCCTTGCCTACTCCTACTTCTTAACCAATTGTACTGGCTAATATTAAGTGAATTCATGCTTGCAATGAAGCCATGTCAGGGAATGATTTACTGATAACCTCCTTGATCTAGACCCAAAAAGTAAAGGAATGCCTAGAATGTAGAAATGCATTTTAAAAGGATGACTGAACCATCCTTCTTCTGAAGGAGATATTTTGAAATTTATGCTTTTCATAAATTCCAAATAATCGGCAATAGGGTCATTAAAAATGTCAAGGAATACCTCTTTAAGCAGTTGTTCCAACTGAAGATTGACATGCTGCTGCCGATGGCTTTCACCGATCTCCATGTCAACTATAAACTGCTCAACCTTGATCAAAGAAACATGCATGATGTACTTTTGATCTAATTCTTTCTGCTCTTCTTCAACCTCTTCATATCTGCCACAAATTTCCAGTCTCTGAAAATCTAGAAACTCAAGGCTTCCCTTAGTATTTGTTGTAGATCTGAAATTATCTCCTACTGGTATGTCACTTTTCTCATCTTTTTTCAAATTTTCAAAATGGATAATCGAATCATCATCACAATCATCGTTAAAAGATGCATTTAATACACTGTTTAAAGCATCACAATGTTTTTCATAATGTGAATCATCAATCTCTTGATAACAAAGAGTATTCTCGGTAACATCATACTCTTCATTAACATCTGAGTCTTTAGTCAATAAACGAAATTCATGATAGCATTCAGGGTAGAGAAGATCATTTGGAAAATGGTCTTTACAAAACACATGAAAAGCAACATGAAAATATTCTAAAGAGTTTATACTAGCATAACGTAGAGACTGGTACCAATCACGAGCAATTCCCTCTAATGAGAAACAGAAGAGCCGGATCTGAACATCCTCATGCACAACTTGCAACCGATGCATGTAATCATGAAAATCCAACAAGTGTTCAACTGGAACTTCCCATTCTTCTCCTCGAAATCTGGGAAGGCTGCGTTCCCATTCATCTCTGTTAGGCACTGGATTAGGGAAACCAACAATCTTTGAAAAATCACAGAACGCATACTTCTTAGATAAGATCTTGTTCATTTCATACCAGTGGGGTCGCCAACGGATTTCAGAACAGTGGAGTCACCACCGAATTTTTCCTTCATGGAGTTTCCAGATAGATGATTGCAACCAAATAATGTCCAGACTTTGTCTATCATCAAAGCTGGATCTTGTCGTCTCCCAAGGAAGCCGAGCTTCAATCTCCTCTCCCCGCCAATGATGCCAATTTGTTATCACTCCAAGAAAATCCTTAGGGTTATAGGCTAAGGATTCTTGGAAACTTAAGAAATCACTAATAATCAAGTGTTTGGAACAATGGGATAACTAAGAAGGCTTATCAAAAAGACAACATGTCATGCCTCTAAATAAACAGTGCTTTGAGAAACTAGATATCAGTTACAGAAAATAATCAAGGTATGAAGAAAAACATTCAAGATAACCAAGTAAAAATCTGTAGGGTTATACAAGAATATAAAGAATATCTAATTCATATCCATGAGCTATATCAGAAGATGACAATTCTGAACAACTGAACTGAATAGAATTAAATATAGAGTAATGGAAAATGTGGACAGACTGATATATAATGACCAAAGAAAATTGTGATTCTTATAACAAAACAGAGTCAAAGTACATAGCCAAAGTGTATCCAGGATTGAACCCTATGTCTATCTTAAGTCTGTAGCTTTATAGCTTTACATCACAGTTCTCAGATCCTAAAACAATGGATCTGATATTCTAAAAGTAGAAAGTCAAAACTGATTTACAAAAGATAAGGAGAGATCCTCAAGATGAGGTCAATCCATATCTAAGAGTAATAGATTGTTGATGAAGTGTAGTTTTAGCCTCCCAAGGCTGTTATATTTGGTTCTCCAAAGATAAAATTCGAATTTGGTGAAGTGTGCAAAAACCTTGATATTCTGCCTTTGAAAAAGATGCCAAATGTAGTTGAAAAACCTCTATTTGACCTTATCCCTCAAAACTAGCCTTTGAATTAGACTTGATAATTCAACACCTATCCATTTGAAGTGGTTTCAAACCACTCAAACTCTAAAAATCCCAATCTGGGCAAAAATTCGGTTATTCTGGCCGTGATAGGATTTCACCAGCTAATTTACCCAAAAATCCGCTCCTTAGCTGGTGAAAGGCGGAGCTTTCACCAACTAACTGGCAAAATTCAAGACGGGTTAGTTGGTGAAAGCACAGATTTTTTTAAAATCAAATTTCTCAGTCATGGAGAGTCTGTTTTGCATGCTTGAATAGTCGATCGACATATAAAAATCCTAAGCTTTCCAATGGTGCTTTCAAATCTGCATTTGGAGCCCAGAATGCTAGTCAAATGTTCCCTACAATATTTAGGCATCATTCTTTCAAAAATGCCAGTGCATTTTTGATCGCTAACATAACCATCGACAGATCCTCCCCCACAACACTGACTTGTTGAATAGGTACTTAAGGGATGAATGATCTGTGAACATATTAAAATGTTTTCCCAATAAATAATGTCTAAACTTTTGTAATGAGTAGACCATAGCGAGGCCTTCCCTCTCTGTAGTGTTATAGTTCTTCTCTGATTCTGACAGTTTTATGCTAGCAAATTATATAGGATGGTCCAAATCTCCTGCTCCTGGATGTGCCAGAATGGATCCAAGTGCTATGGTCGATGCATCTACATGTACGTGGAATTTCTTATCCCAGTCTAGGAATACTAGTATTGGCATTGTTACCATTTTTTCTTTCAGCGTGTCCAGACCGTGTTGGCAATCCTCATTCCACCAAAAATTTGTATCTTTGCTTAACAGTTTCTCCATTGGTGTAGTGATCTGCGCATACCCTTTGATAAATTTTCTATAGTATCTTGTGTGTCCCAATGCTTCTCTTAGTTGACAGATTGTTTTTAGTGGTGGTAGGTTAACGATTATTGCAATTTTGGCAGGATCTACTAGTAAACCTTGCTTGCATACTATATGGCCCAATAGTATCCCAAACAGTGTTCTGAAGATGCACTTCTTGATGTTTAATGATATTTGGAACTACCTGCATATTTCTAACATTAGTCTCAAGACCTCTACATGGTATTTCAATAGACTATAGACTGTTCAATCATCCAAGTATACCTCAAGAAACTGGTGGATAAATTCTTTAAATGCAGTTATGACTACTCTAGAAAATATTGCTAGTGCATCCTTTAGTCCAAAAAAAATGAATGTGTATTGGTAGGATCCCATTCTGTATAAAAAGTGGTCTTGTATCTTTCTTCCCGTGCTATCTTAATCTGGTGGTAGCCTAAAATTCCATTGGTGAGTGAATAAACTTCCTATCCTCCTACGTACTCCAACACTTCATTCATGAAGGGTGTAGGGAATGGGTCATGTAGGAACACATCATTCAACTTCCTCAAGTCAACGCATATTCTTATCCCTCCTTTTTTTTTATCCTAAACTACCATCAAGATTATCCATTCTAATTATTCCATAGGTTCTATGATTCTGGATTCAAGCATCCTATCGATCTCAGCTTTTACATTTTGCTTATATATCGGATTTAGTCTGTATGGTCATTGTTTGATCGACCTTGCCTCAACTCTGAGTGGTATCTTCATTTCACCTAGCTCTCCTGATATGCCCTTTATTTCTGTAAACATTGTGGGGAACAGGTTGTTGTACTCACGTGGTAACTTTGTTATGCTTCCTACTATATTCTCATCCTAATAGTCTCCAATGCTGGCCATTTCAGGATTCTCAATTGTCCCAATGTTGAATTTCTTCACCTTGATCGGAGCAACAATTACTTCTGATTTTAGAGGTGGACCTTCCACTTATCTTTCTCCCTCCACTTCCTTAATATGAATATCGTGTAGATAATCTTCATTTGGTGCTTCTTCCTGCACATGGTAGCATGACAATAGTTCTTTCACTGTCTTTTTGTTCCATTGTTGTTCCTCTGTTATGAGTTCAACTTCTGGTTCCTTATGAATATCACCCCTCTTATCTGCTAAAGTGTTGCATCTATGTTGGAGTTCTCATGCTCGAATGAGAAACTTATTATAAAATTGTGTTGTAGTACTGGCCAGCTCATAGTTCCTCTACATAGTTATTGGTCTGTATACTAGTTTACTAGTATGCCCTCTAATGTGTGTACGAATTGATGAGGCAATTCCTCTAGGGATGTCATTTTCCATAGTGCTTTTCACTTCTCCAAGTGTTCCATTGGTTCCCCCTGTCCATCGTACTTCTACTGGTAGTTGTTTCTTTGTTCTGCACCAAACCCAGTAATCGCTTGCATTGGTACCAATCCTTTATTGTTTCTTTGTGTGCACCCCACCATCTGGTAGGTGTGGCCTTGAGTGCTATATCGAGTGTTAAGAGTCTTTGGTTTTCTAACACTTCATCTTCATACTTTTTTAAGAATGCTTCTAGATCATTTACCCCATGGAAACTGGGTGGTTTCCTTATCTTCGTACCTACCCATCTTACTGTGCGGTCTATTTTGTGCATATTCTTGTGGAAACTTCGTGTATTCTTTGTTTCTAGTTCTCTAAACATGTATATGATTATGAAGCACATGAAGTAATGATCCACCAATTGAGTATCCCATCTGTAGTTGGGTTTATGTAATCCTCATCACACGCAGTTGTCCTGTACAACTAGCTAATTTCCTCCAAGTCCAAGCAAGTAGGTTCTACAAACCTTTCCCCTTCTAATGGGTCTAATGGCGCCNCCACCAATTGAGTATCCCATCTGTAGTTGGGTTTATGTAATCCTCATCACACGCAGTTGTCCTGTACAACTAGCTAATTTCCTCCAAGTCCAAGCAAGTAGGTTCTACAAACCTTTCCCCTTCTAATGGGTCTAATGGCGCAATGACCTTGTATTCTCCTGAATCAAATTTCATTTTTTGTGCCTTTAAATTGATTATGGCCTAGTTATGAAATGCCCAATCTAGGCAGAGAAATGATGGATATGGTGTTGTGTTGTCCACTATTTCAATCACTTAGAAGTTTGCTTTATTGCGCACTCCATCCAGGTCTACTCTCACTCCTTTCAATCTCCCTATTGGTAGAACTCTATGTTGGTTTTCTAGTTTCAGCTGAACGAGTGAATATCCTAATGCGGGTTCTCCCATACATTGTCATGTCTTCTTGAGTAATACATTGACTTCAGATCCTAGATCCAGTATGATATATCCCATGTTGAAATATCTGATGTTCGCATTCATTCTGAACTCCCTACTTGTTCTTCTCCTTGTATGTAGGTGATTAACTATTTTATGTTCTATTTTTCCTTATGTATCTATACTACATCTTTCTAATATATTTTGTAATATTTTGACAGAGGATGGATCATTCAATAGTTTAAACATGATTGCAAAAATCCTTTGATTGTACTTACTTGTCCTAGGGGTTGCATTTATTTGGTATGATCCAACGGTGGAGGCATATCGTACTCTGTTACTTCCTTTTTATGCTGCATGGTTGAATTCGACGATGTGTCTTAATTTAGAAATCATTGTTTGGATTTCTTAGATGTTTCCTTCTCGTTCTGTGCATCAAAATTTTTCCTTGGTTCATCATTCTTCTTCATTCACTAGTGTTGTACTGGCTCTTATCGGACTATGTCATTACTTATTTTATCTCCTCTATGTGTAACTATGTTGATGTTTCATCCTTAATCTTGGTTGTGGAGCCTGATTATCTTCCTGATTCAGAGGTATTTTACTTTCAACCGTGTTTATACCCCATGAAGTATTTACACCCCAGAAGTATGTTCGGGTTTTTTCCCTAGAAGGCAACCCTCTTTTATGAGGGAAATGTATTGCGGCTATGGTTGATGGTGAATATTATATTCTGAGATAGGAAACTGTGAGAGAAAGAAGATGAAGTTACAGCGGGTTTGTTGTAGGTTGTATCCCTTCATATGATGGATAATAATAAAGGAAGGACTTGGTAATTTCTCTAGTGGACGTAGTCCATGCAAATTTGTGTCTCTATTGTATTGAGTATCGTCTGTGTTTTGTTTCCTCATATGTTTTATTTTATTGCTCCACGGTCTTGTTTTTCTAACACTTAATCCCTTGCTTTGGTTGAAATCCATTGAACATTCTAGTTGTTCTGATTTCTCTTTTCCTGGATCTTCCCTAGTAACGTAGGACATTCTTCTATGTCATGATCTGATGATCGACAATACATACAAGTCACTGGTGCAAGTGGACATTCTCTTGCATAGTGTCCTGGTTGTTTACAATTGTGACATACCACTAGTCCTCTACCTCTTCCAAAGCCTCCTCTTGCTCGTCCTCCACCTCTGTATCCATCTCAATCTCCTTGTGGTGCATTATACTGAGGAACTTGATTGTACTGTGCGGTATTGTACTAAGGTTGCGTTGTGTTGTACTATGGCTGCGCGGTATTATATGGTTGTTGTGCAATATTACACTATTTTTGCACAGTGTTGTATGGGGTTGGTACCTGGTTAAACTGAGGTGCGGCTTTCCCGATCATCATTTCTGCCTACACCCTATATGCATTTGGCATCATCTCTCTCATCAAGTCCATAGTTATACAGTATTTGTCATCATGGCCCACTGACATGAAAAAGTTGCAATATGAACTCTTTGGGACTATCTGGTACTTTTGCATCATTGGGAAGTGATATGGATCGTGGCCCGAGTTCTTACAAATTTCGCACCAGAGTCCTCCTGTTGGTAATGGATTTAGCATTCCTGCTGCCATGTACTACGTGAATGTTGGACATTTGTTTTTATGGTGTCCTTCTGTCTTACATGTGGTACACCAAACAGATTCTCATTTGTCCTTACTTTTGTTCTGGTTTAGCTGGAACATTAAGTTCTTCAAATCCTCCTTCAACTCTTCAATGAATGGATTTGTCTTCTTATATTGGGTTTCTTCCAATTGTAGGGATTCCTGCAGAGACTTTTCTTGTGTCTAAAACTTCTATTGTCATAGTGGATATTTCAAGTGTGGTAGTATTGAATTTATGAATAAGTTCCTGTGTTGCATATCTGTCATGAGGTACTTCAAAATTCCTTTCAGTCTCTTGAATCTCTAGTCAATATACCGTACGATTTATCTTGGTTTCTGTCTAACTTATATCATCTCAATCATGTACTGATCCTCTGAACTTGGCTTCTGAAACTCATTTATCAGCAATTTCTTGATGTCCACAATTGTTCTAGTTTTCCCTGGTGGATTGTTTGTTTCTAAACTCATATACCAATCCATTGCGCAATCCCTTAGTGCAATCTCTAGTTGTGCAAGTTTAGTGTCCTTGCCTATGATTTTTTTTTCTTCCCAGATCTTCTCACAGATAAACAAGTGTTTTTCTGGGTCCTCCGACACTTCTCCTTTGAATTCTGGTAACCTAATGGTGGGATCGTGTCTTGCCATCCTGAATGTTGAACTAATACCTTCGTGCAGTGTAGGTACTTGAATAGTGCTTCCTGAAATGTCTCCTCTAGTTGTTGTTCCTTGTGTCGATGTGCTTCCTGCTATCTTCCTGCTCCCGAAATTTGGTTGTCTAAACGGTGTTGTTCTTTTTGGTGTGTTAGTCATACATGTGTTTATGGGTTCCACACTAACATTAATATGGATAGGATTGTTGCCTGCTCTTGTGCATCTCATCTTCCTCTCATATGTTGCACGCGGGATTTCCTTAATGTTCTCCATAGCCCGAAGATCCTCTACCTCTTCTTCATCACTTGCTAAGCCTTCCCTCATGGATATGGATCTCTTCTTGGTGTTCACCTTGTATTGGTAGGGTACTCCACTGCACGTCTTTCCAGCTTTCACCATGTTCTTCTTGATCTAGTTGTCATCCATCATGATTAGGTCCAAGGATTCCTCCTTATTTCCTTCATCCACTTCTCCTTCCATTTCTCCTCTTTTTGTTGATGCTTCCCCCCTTCCCCCATGCATGCAGGGAAGTTTAGTTGTCTGATTCCATTGTCATTACACCTTTGTTATATAGAAATATATTAATAGAAGTATACAACGAACTAATACACCTTCTTCAAGGCCCGCGTAGAAACTCTTTCTCTATTTCATTGTACAACTTTGTGGTATCTACTGCAAATTCTATTATAAAGCCTGCTACAATACCGTCGAGCCAAAAATCTACTGCAAGAGTGAATTTTTTATTCACCTGTTGTACCTTCTCAATATGAACTGAGGTCCACTCTAACTATCGAATCTAGTTTGCTACACGGTTATCCTTCAACCTCAATATCCACACCTGCAATAAGTGTGGAAAATCATAGAAAAATACTTCATGTAGATCAATAAACACATACTTCTCAAGGTATTTGCACAGTGTTACTATAGGGTTTCTATTATCTTTCTGTGCAAACTCCAACTCCTTTGTCTTCAACCATCTTTCAATAAATGCTTTTGTGGGATTCCACGGTCTCAACATCCCCTTCTAGTGGTGCATTCTCATCTTTCTTGTTGTCCAATTTGGTATTCTCTTGACCCACCTTCCGTAGATCTCACATTTCTTTTAACAAATTTTCAACAGATCCCATCTACTCAATCCTATACTATGCCAACCGGCAATGGAACCATTTGTTGGTTTTATATCTCTATGTTATACCTTTAACATGATTGACCCAGGTTCAAGTCTATTAGGGTTTCAACAAATCCTCTAAAACTATCGGCCCTCCTAGTAAACCAGAAGGAAATGTGGTACGCAGTGCACTGCACAGTCTCACCCGAGATAGTCTTAATGTGCGACTGCAATACTCAAGTGTTTTCAGTCCAGGATTGAGTGGAGATATAAGAAGTGTGTAGTGAGAGTTCTATTTAACTTATTAAAGAAATATACTATCATTCCCAATTATGCATGTAATATAATCAACTCATTCATTCATCATGCTAATATATACTCATAAAAAATAAAAGAGACACAAGCATTCAATCACATAACACATGTTTTACCGTGGTTCACCCCCCCTGGGATACATCCACAAAGATCTGGCTCTTAAGCTCTTCTATTATGGCAGTTCCAAATCTACAGCGTTGTGTGCTTTACAACTCATCCTCAGTCGGGTCGAGATCTATTATGAGGTAGACTAGATCACACTAGGCTCCTCAGCTTGTGATGTAACCCTCAATATCTACCCTTATGGCCCTCTATAGCTCAACTTCTTACAAAAATAGGTCGTGTCATAGAGTATTACAAACTAGTTATCAAAACAGGACTCCTTCCTCCCGTCGTCTCTCCAGACTCTCTAATCCCGACTCTAGCTCTCCTCCATTGAATCTCTAAAGAATCCCTAAGTATCTCCATATATACGTTTCTTGATCATCAGCCATTACAATGTATTACAAAAACCCTAACCCTAATGTTGTTAAGTATTCCATGCATGCACGTGTGCTTCTCTTCCTTCCAGCTGTCTCTTTCCTCGTGCATGCCTTCCTTCCCAAAATAACCTTTCTTTCTGATTTGGCCTGCTTCCAACATCATGCATGTAGTTATTATGATATGAATTAAATGTTAAATAATTTTGAATACTCTTGACTTCTTAATCAAAATTTTAACATGGTATCAGAGAAACCATGAAAGAGGGAATTTTCATAGTCTATAGGAACTCGTTTGGCAAGACAAGACCTCATAAAGGCTTGACTAAGCATAGCGCACCTATTCCTTGGTTCAGTTTTTCAGTTTGACAAGTTTTGAAAAATTAGGGTCTCCTCATGAAACCCTAGGTGATGATTCCACCCAATTTATGAAGGACATTGGTCAATATAAATTAACCAAGGAGGTTTCCTTGGCATAACACATTCACTGGTAAAATCAAAATTCTTTTTTTGCAAAATTTCAATTTTTGTCATATTTTTTCAAGATCGTAGGGAAAAATGATTTCTACCACCAAGCTTGATGAAAATATTGAAGGGGATGATAACTTCAGAGCATGGAAATATATATTGATGCTCATTCTAGAAGAAAATGATCTATAAAGATTCATTTAAAAATAGGTTGAAGATCCAAAGGGAGACGAGGCTAAGGCAAGACACAAAAATAACATGGTTAAAGAAAAGAGGATTATTGCAGATTCTATCAAGGATCACTTGATCCCTCATGTATCATCATTGAAGACTCCAAATAATATGTTTGATGCCTTATCCTGATTATACGAAGGAAGTAATATCAACTGAAAGATGACATTAAGGACACAACTCAAGAATGTGAAGATGCAGAATTCAAAAATCACTTAATCCTACTTCACGAGGATGTCTCAAATAAAAGAATAGCTTGAATCCTTTGGAGACATAGTTGAAGAATTTGAACTAGTAATGACTACATTAAATGGTATCCCAATGTATTGGGGATCACTTATTCAGGGAATCTATTCCAGAAGAAAGATAACAAAGTTTAGCAGGCTATGGGGAGATTGCACTCAAGAAGAAGCTAGATTGGCAAAAATAGAAGAAAAGTTGGGTGATGATGAAAATCAAGCACTAGAATCACATGCAAGAAAATGAAAGAGAATCAAATAGGTACATACCCCCAAGAAGTTTCAAAATTCACAAAAGACACAAAAGACTCAAAAGATTATTCAAGTTACAAATGCTACAGCTTTCAGAAGATGGGACACATTGCAAGAAATTTTCCTCACATAAAAGATCACATCAGAAAAGGAAAGAATAAAAGACAACATGCTCATTCCATAGAATACAGTGAACCTGCTCGGAAGATAACAAATGAAAATGATTCAAGTGAATAATATGTATTGATAACAACTCTTACAGGGACAATCACTCATGGAAATGACACATGGCTTGTTGATAGTGGTGCTTCTAAGCACATGACTGGTTATAAGGATTCTCTCTCAAATATGGTTCATAAGGATTCACCTCATAAGGTGAAGCTTGGTGATGACTATCAATATACCATTAAATGGGTAGGAGAAGCCTCCTACAGGTTGGATTCCCAAAACCTATGAAGATGAAAGATGTCTTCTATGTACTTGGTTTGAATAAGAATATCCTTTCTATTTCATCATTTGATGAGAAAGGATTCATAGTTTCTTTCGTTGATGGTGAAGTTCTTATGTGACCAAGAGGAAAGTCTATTGATGATGCTATGGTGATTGGTATTTCAAAAGAAGGTCTATACAATTTAAGGGGACACTCAGATTCAACATTAATACACAACACAATAAATCCAAGTGAGCTATGACATAGAATACTTGCTCACATAAATTACAAATCATTATCGATCATGAGCAAGATGGTGACAGGTTTTCCAAAGATTCATGGGAATCATGATGGTATATGCAAGGGATGTGCACAAGGAAATAACGTGAAGAATTCATTTTCAAGCAGTGACAACAAAGCCAAAGGTATTTTGGAAATCATGCATTCATACATGTGTGGACCGATGAAAACCACTTCACTTAGTGGGTATGTATATTATATTTCATTTATTGATGATTTCTCACACAAAACTTGGATCTATTTCTTGAAAGAAAAAATTGAAGTATTCAACAAGTTCAAGGAATTCAAAGCTCTTGTAGAAAATCTTTCTAAAAAGAAGATACATATTTTGAGGTCAAATAATGGAGGATATTTCACATTGAATGACTTCGAAGTTTTCTATAAAGAAGTTGGGATTAAGAGGGAGCTCACTACTCCCGACAATCCTCAATAGAATGGTGTGGAATAAATAAAGAACGAGATGATAATGGAAGCAGTAAAGGCTATGATTCATGATCAAGACTTGCATTCGCACTTGTGGGAAGAAGTATCCAGGACTAGTGTATATGTGCATAATAGAATTCCTAACAGTGCACTTGTAAAGAAAATGATAGAATAAGTTTACAGGAGAAAAGATATAGGTCAGCCACCTGAATATATTTGGTTTTCCAATGTATGTGCATGTTCCCAAGGATAATAGATCAAAGTTGGATCCTTTAGGAAAGAAGGGTATATTTTTTGGATATAGTGAGACATCGAAAGCGTATAGAGTTTACATCCCTAGTTATAGACAGATCGAGATTAGCAGAGATGTTACCTTCGATGAGGATGCAACTTTCAATAGATCAAGGGAGGATTATTCATACGAGGTCCATGATGAAGAGACTGAAGCTCATTGAGTTGCAGAAATAGACGTAGATGATGATGTTACACTAGAATATCATGTTCCAGAGGATAATGACATGGAAGAACCACAAATACCTGCATATCCACCTCAAAAATGATTACAAATAAAATAATACCATCTTGGGATTGAGAGATGATTCAGGATGCAGAAAAGTATGGTGCTCCAGATGGATATTTCATAGAAAGAGAGAAACCATGACCATATTCTAGTTACGTGGCATTGTTATGTGATATCATTGATGAAAAACCGACTTGTTATAAAGAGGATGTAGAGAAGAAAGTATGGAAGGATGCCATGATTGAGTACCAATCCATTATGAAGAATGATGTTTGGGATGTGGTTCCGAGACCGAAAGAGAAGTTAGTAGTGAGTTCCAAATGGATATACAAGATGAAGAATTCAATAGATGGCAGTATCGAGAAGTATAAAGCAAGGTTCATGGCTCGTGGTTTCTCCCAAAAAGAAGGAATAGATTATGAGGATACATTTTATCTTGTAGCAAGATACACTTCAATCAGATCTATAGTTGCAATAGTTGTAGTGAAGAAATGGAAGGTACATCAGATGGACATAAAGACAACATTTTTTAAATGGTGTAGTGGAAGAGGAAGTGTATGTGGAAAAGCTACAAGGATTCGAGAAACATGACATATAGAAACATGTGTGCAGACTAAAGAAGGCCTTGTATGGATTGAAGAAAGGACCTAGGATGTGGTATGACATAATTGATAGTTTTCTGCTGAGCTTTGGCTTTACCAAGAGTAAAGTAGACACTAACCTTTACTACAAGGTTGTGGATGGTACATGAGTGATATTTTTGTTATTTGTGGATGACATGTTTCTAATAGGGGACAAGAAGCTCACTGTTGAGTGTAAGAGGGAGATTATTTCAAACTTCAAGATGAAATACCTAGGTATGATGCATTATTTCTTGGGTCTAGAGGTGTGACAGGAAGTAGACAATATTTTCCTTAACCAAAGAAAATATGTTGTGGAAATCCTGAAGAGATTCAAAATGATGGATTGTAAATCCATGCTTACACCGATGGTGACGAACCTGAATTTATTGAGTGATACTTCTTCAGAGATAGTATATGCCACCATGTATAGACAAATGGTTGGTTCATTGACGTATCTGACAAACACAAGGCCAAATATATGCTTTGCGGTGAACACATTGAGTCAGTATATGGTTGAACGAAGATGTGTTCACTTGATTGTGGAAAAACACTTGTTGAGGTACATGAAAGGTACATTTGACTATGGACTCATATGTGTTTAAGATCGTAAGATAAGATTGCAAGGCTATGCTGATTCAAATTGGGTCAGTAGTGTCACAGACCAGAAGAGTACATCAGGATGTTGCTTTAGTTTGGGATCAACTATGATCTTGTGTCTCAACAGAAAGAAGATTAGTGTGGAACTCTTTATGACTGAGGTAGAATATATAGTAGCATGCTCAAGTAATAGAGAAGTTGCATGGCTTCGAAAGTTTCTTGCAGGGTTGTTTGATCTTGAGTTGGAGGTGACCTTTATGTTTTGTGACAACGAAATTTTCATAAAGTTGTTTAAGAACCCCGTGTTTCATAAAAAGTCAAAGAATATCAAGATAAAGTACCATTATATACGAGACTTGGTGAAAAAGGGATCTACGAAGCTCCAATATATTTCCATAGACAAGAAGATATCTGATGTGTTGACCAAGCCTCTGTCAAAGATAAAGTTTGAGTATTTCAAAGACAAGCTTGGTGTGGTCTAGAAGGATTGACCTCATAAGAGGGAGTGATGAGTTACATATGTGATTACAGGGGTAGTATAATGAAAAGCATGGCAAAAATGGGTATTAATTCATGGGCACGCCACTAACTATGGCACAAGTTAGCCCGATCTCACATAGGGTCAGGATGCCCAACATTCAGGGTTGAAATATGCCCAACTTTCAACCTGGAGGGCCAACCTGTGTGGTTGGAGGATTCCTAAACTTGGGATAGATGGCTAGTGTGTGCACACTAGATATCTTAACCCTCATGGTTAGATTCCTAGTCACTGTGGGATGGATGCCTGGTGTGCCAACCAGAAGGGATAGCTTTAGGGATATTTGCCTAGTTCTGTGTGAGCTGGATAGTTACCTAGTTCTGTGTGATATAGATGCCTTGTTTGTTGTGAGATAGATGAAGTCTCGTAATGACATAAGGTATTAAAGGACACCGATACACATAAGGTCCGATAGGAAAATGAGTTTGTGGCCACTAGAGAGATGCTACATATGATGATGAGGTCCCAGATGCATGACATGGTAACAAAATTCTAGTGATGGATAGATTCAAGGAAATTCAACAAGCAAATGGTCCAGAGTATAGAAATACAAAATCAATATTGAAGATCGTTCAAAAATAATACCTTCCTTTCTAAGAGGGAGTGTTGATGTTTTATGTAGCTTCAAAAGATATTCTTATTGTGTTTGATTAAGTCAAAACCCTAAAAGAATAATGCAAAAATATTTTTGTAATGTTGGCTCAAGAAATCAAATGATATTGTATTTTTTATTTGAACTTTGTCAAGTCGACACACTTAAAGTACAAATACAGAATTATTCTCCCTCATTTGCAATCAAGAAATTGCACTCCTATTGTGCTTTTTGGGTATAGCGAAGGTCCTCTTGTGCACAACAAAGGAAGGAAGGAAGTACTTCAAATAGGGTTTCTATCTTATCTTATGTATATATTATATTCATGGATATCTCCCTCTGACATTGTACTTGGTTCATGAATCTATATTGAAGAAGTTATGTTGGGTTTTCTTCCCCAAGAGAGTTTCATAGGACAAATCCTTGTTTATACTGTGAATGTATTTCTTCCAGTGATTTTCATGCATGCAGTTACTATGTTATGAATTAAATGTTAAAGAATTATGAATACTCTTAATTCCTTAATCAAAATTTTAAGAACAATCCCCATAGATACCTCAGGTGAGACTTCACTTGCTTGCGAGTGATGTCGAAAGAGTTGGTATCTTTAGGGTTTTGTTGCTGAATTAATGTTGAACCCTGGGTCTTCCCACTGCGCTCCAACAATGAGATCCCCTAGAGAAAAATATTATGGTTTCGAAACAAGTTGAACAAGGCTGGATTGAGCCCTCTTGGGTGTCGATAAGATGTCATTGGACATAATGATATTGATGAATGTTATTCATATGTCCAAATAGGCAATAGTAGGCTAAGTAAAACTGTGAATTTGAAATCCATTTGTCCTTACTATACCCCTGATTGATAATGGAGGCACTGAAAAAACTAAATTTGACACCTTGTAATTGATTTGAAGTGAGACCAAGTGACTTGAAATTGATGCTTTATACTCTTATAGTGTCTAATATGTCACTAAGTGCTCAAATGAACCTCTAAATTTAACCCACTAATACTATTTAATGGGAAAAGGCCATAGTAACTATGACTCCTACCACTGCATTTGACTGGAACTGGAGTTTAATGGGTTGCAAAGAGAAACCCTTGTGCCAACTCAAGAAGATATGAAAATA
The DNA here is from genome assembly GCA_032191745.1 of Picea mariana. Lineage (NCBI taxonomy): Eukaryota > Viridiplantae > Streptophyta > Pinopsida > Pinales > Pinaceae > Picea > Picea mariana. Next base: position 24,645 of record JASDQU011029414.1, read on the forward strand.
TGAATAACATGTTGAGCCCAAAGCAGATTTTTGGGTCAACAATGCCTCCATTAAAACTTCTACTAACCCTTTTTTTCCTCATATTTTTTACTATATCCACAATAGACTAAAGAATCATTTTTTTTTCTAGGTTCCATTGCCTATTCCAATTCCTTATGATAGTACTAAATAAAACTCCACCAACTCTAGGATAATTGGCTCTATTGGATGAATCTACCACACTTGACCATACTAACTCCACTTTTACTCCACAACATTTTTCTTCACCATAATACATGGAACTGTTGAAATTTATCTTACTTTGACACCTAGGTATCTTAGTATCTAGTGATTTCCTTACTTTTAATCATATTAGCATCTCACAAAACAAAAATAAATTGTTGGAATATTCAACTCAAATAAAAGAAAGATAGGGGAAGAAAAACTGGAAACAAAAAATCTCATGTAAAAGACACATAGATATTATTCCCATCAACTAAGATTACTATTCAAATAACTTGAAATCTTACAAGGGTTCCCTTACTGGGAAAATGGCCCAAATAGAAAAGAGACAAAACACATCAAAACCTGACTGGATGATTTTTTTTTCCAAACCTACTATATGAGCCTGTACGACAAAAACATGATTGTTACGTTGATATATGTAATTTCTTGTGCTATCTGTGTGACTGTAAAGTTGAAACCCGTGCTAACTACGCGACTGTACCAGAATACTTGCATTGTTTTGTGGCGGATGATCCTTTTGTTGTATGATGATTCTATCTCTTCCTTCGGCCTATATCTCTAGATGGAAGTCCTTCTCCACCTATCCAAGATCTCTTTGAATCATAGTCCTTGGTGATCCAATACTCTATGTGTCAAATCAATCTCTCTTGATCATTTTGTCAAGCAAAGTGTCTTCCTCTTTCACCCTATCCTTGATTTTATAAGAATGAGTTATAAATTAACCCTAATATCCAAAGTGATTGATGGTTGAGATCACTTCTCACCTCACTTGATATCAATGACTATAATTTAATTCATTAATGATAATTAAATCATTTCCTTAAATAAAATGCAACTTACTAAATAAAATAAGTTCACTTTAATAATTTCTTTAATTAAAGTGAATTCAAGGATATAAGTATTTGGATGATTTTGATCTAGATTTTATGAGCAGAATGAAATGACTACAGATTATTACCAGATGCTTAACACAAAATAAAAGAGATACAGTGATTTTTTTTTCTATTTAATAAGGAAATAAGATGAAACTATAAAATGCAGCGAAAAACAAGCTTGCTGGAATGGTGGCGGCTTATCTCTGAGAAGAGATATGACAGTTGTTCTCATTCGCAAGAAGATGATTACAATTAGTCTCTCAAGGCCTTTTTACAATAAACAAGAGTTTCAAAAACCTTCAACATCCAAAAACCTAACCCTAGGAGATGAAGCGCCAAAAGTCATGAGGGCCCCGTTTGGGTAAGTCAGTACATCAAATTTATGGGGTTGTAACTTTTGCATCTGATCTTCATTTTAGGCATATGATAGCCCATTGGAAATATATATTCGAGGGCCTCAAAATGGCTCCGGAAGTTTAGGACCCAAAAAACTGCTAAAAATAGTAAATTATCAAAATTGCTAGAAAGTTGTTTTGAGTCAGCTGGAAAAGGTGGGTCGCCACCGATATCCAACTGGATCAGTCCTCCCTCCTTAGGAAGAAATGGTCTCCATTGCATTGATTTCCCCCATCAGATGAGGAAATTTCTACAGAATTTTTCCCCGTGTGAGCCACTTGCCTTGGTGTAGGAGCTGCCTTGCTTTGACAACTCGATAAATCTTGATCCTTTGTTGTCGAGTGCCCTTGATATGTGTGTCCACAATATGATCATTGGATGCCTGTTGTATGTAGTCAGGGTTGAGATCTATTGGTTTCAGTTGTTCTGCTACATTTGAGGTGTCCAATAATGGTGGGAAATAAGGCCGAAGAAGGTCCACGTTGAACACTGGGTGCAGGCCAAGGAAAGGAGGAATGTTCAGCACAAAAGCATTATCCCCCACAGCCTTGGTGATGGTGTATGGCCCATAACAGAGTGGGAGAGGCTTCCGATGGGGTCTTGTAAGGTGTTTTTTCTACAAGTGCAACCAAATTTTTTCTCTCACCTAAAACTTATGTGACACCCGATGTTGATCATGGCACTGCTTGTACTTGTCATTGGACTTCTGTAGGATATCCTGAACCTATTGGCGGATGTGCTAGATATTCTCAATGAACTAGGTGGCTTTGTCAGCCTCAGTTGGAGAAGAAGATGAGTCGGTTGAGGTGACCACAAGGGGAAGTGAAACATCTATGGGACCCAATGGTTGGAATCCCAACCCCACCTGAAAGGGGTTGTGGTCGGTTGAACTATGCAGGGCTCGGTTGTAGCTATGCTAGACATAGGGAAAACTCTCATCCCATGTGTGAGGGTGCTTGGAATTATACATGCATAGGATATTCATGGTCATTCAATTTATGACCTCGTTTTGGCCATTTGTTTGAAGGTGGAAGGTCATGGATTTGGTGATCTTGGTGTCCAGCAGTGACCAGAGGCTCGACCAGAATGTGTTGAGAAATTGATTGTCTCGATCTGATACAATGGTTTGTGGGATTCCAAAATGTACCTAAACTTGTTCAAAGAAGAGCTTGGCAGTGGCTTCTATTGTGATGCTCTTCTTGCAAGCAACCAGAATCACCATCTTAGAAAAGAGATCAACAACCACAAAAACATAGTCATTTCCCCGCTTGGTGGATGGGAGGCCCGACATATAGTCCATTGAGATGGATTCCCATGGTCTATCAGGAGTAGGAGGAGGGGTGTATAGGCCCTGTTTCTTAGTTGTTGGTTTGTCAATAGTGCGGGCAGTGCAAGACCTGATATACTTGCTGACCTCCTGTCGAAGTTTCAACGAGTAGAAATGCTTTTGTAGCATCACCACTATCTTTTCGATGCTGAAGTGTCCTACCATCTGACTATAGTGGGCTTCCCAGATCATCTTCGCTCACTCGCTTGATGGAACAAAGATATGGCCCAGACGACACAACAACCCATCCTAAAGATGGAAATTAATGACAACTGCCTTTGCACCCAACATTTGGTAGGTGGTGGTGAAGTTTAGGTCTATCTCATAGAGTTGGGGCCATCCATAGGTCTCATGTATGTGACAGTCTAGCACTGTGGTGAGTGTCGCAACTGGTGTTCTGCTGAGGAAATCAACGAGGCAATTGGTGCTTCCTATTTTATACTTGATGTTGAGGTGGAATTGCTGCAAGTATGTGGACCAATTTTGATGGCGGTCATTTTGCAGTTTTCCTTGTGTCTGCATGAACTGCAGTGGCTTATGATCAATGTGGATGATTGTCTCCCTCCCAAGAATGTAATGTCTCCACTGGTGGCAGGATTGCACAATGGAGTACATTTATTTGTCATAAGTAGGGTACTTACGGACATCATATGATAGTGTCTCACTATGATAGGCCACGAGGTGGTCGTGTTGTGTGAGAATGAAACCCACAACATAGTTTGAAGAATTAGTCTCAATATCAAAGGGTTGTTGCAGGTTTGGTAGTGAAATTACTGGGGTTGAGCACAAGCATTGCTTCAAATCATTGAAAACTTGTTGTTGGGGCTGGCCCCACACAAATTTTTCCTTAACACCACCCCTTGTTATTTGGTTGAGGTCCCATGCAATATGGGAGAATCCCAACACAAACCTGTGATAGAAATTGGCAAGGCCCAAGAAGCTTCGAAGCTCAGTGAGTGTGGTTGGGGCTGGCCAGTCACGGATGAATTCGATCTTGGATGGATCCACATGTACACCATGTTGATCAATTATGTAGCCTAGATAATGGACCCTGTCCATGCCGAAGGAGCATTTTTCCAAGTTGGCATATAGCTTGTGTTTTCGTAGGGTGTGCAGAACCTACTGAATATGCTGCAAGTGTTCGGCCTAAGTCTTACTGTAAATGAGAATGTCATCCAGATACACCACTACAAAAGTATTGGTGAATGGTCACAGGATATC
>JASDQU011029415.1:36247-50007 GCA_032191745.1 Picea mariana
CTCTGTTGGCCCTGAAGACCATGTTCATGATGAAGCCCTTACTGTGGAGGAAAGCATCTGCTGTGAAAAAATTGAGGTGTTGAATGATATGAGTGGTGTTAGCTCGAGGATGGAAGCATCTGACATCATATCGGATGTGTCTATTCTTTTAGATGTTCATAAAGATCAACACGCCTCTTGTGGAGATTATGAGTTTGTAGAGCAGATGTGGTCCTTGGTAGATGGCTCACCTAAATGTCGGGTTGAAGCAGATATTCCTAGCCACCCTGTTTCTGAGGACAGAGACCTTCCCGTTTGTGAAGAAGACGTTATTGTGGAAGAGGTTTCCTCTCTTTTTCTCTAGGGAGTTTCTCACGATATATTTTTACCTGGGATTAAAGAGAAAAGGATTATGTATGAGCAACCAGAAGCAGCGGGTCCCACTGTCCCTGAAACAAATATTTTTGACGGGATCACCATTCTGGAGAAGGATCATAGAAATAAGGGTCAGCCCCTTTTTGATGAATATTATAGTGATGATGAGCAGCATGCTTACCCTACATTAGATCACTATAAACATACTGAAGAGCCAGTCAGCAAGCAAAGCTTTCCCACAGGTCTTATCTATGATGATTATGACTCTGACCCGTGGGAGAGCCAAGAAGAGGAACCAGAAGACCCAGCGGAGAAGTCGAAGATGCAGTTTACAGACTGCTCAGAGCTGGTCAGTGAGCAGCCACCACCTGATATCAATCAGCCTACGTCAGCTGTCCACCCACCTGTGCTTACCATAGATATTCAACCACACATCCACAACTGTGTAGCAGAGGAGGCTGCTTGTCGCCAATTTTCTGGAGTTTGCCACTGGTCCTATGAGCCTATGAAGGAATACATGGAGTTGCATTTCCTTCATAAATTGGAGACGCCCTATTTCATCTCAGCTTCAGCCTATAAGGAGAAGTTGAAGAGCATAACCGTTCTGCTGTCATGGTTACACCACCTGTTCATAATCATCAACAAAAGAAAGGAGCTTCCATTCAGGAAGTTACTTGATTGGCTATGGTGGAAATTGGCTTTCACATAGCCTCATGTACAAAGTATATTAGTATTAGGTTGTACATAAATAAGCTCCTTTGAGCATGTATGTTTGTTTTTTTCATTTTTACTTATCGACATGTATTTTCAGCAGGCTGTTTCGAGCTTGACTCCATAGCCCAACATAAAGGCGACTGGAACTGCAGAAGGAGTTCTTAGAGCATCGCAGGGATGACTCTATCCCCCATGGAGCCTAATGTTAGCGATAATTTTTGTCATGGGCTCGAGAGAATTCAGGTCTGCAAGTTGCACGANGGTCCTATGAGCCTATGAAGGAATACATGGAGTTGCATTTCCTTCATAAATTGGAGCCGCCCTATTTCATCTCATCTTCAGCCTGTAAGGAGAAGTTGAAGAGCATAACCGTTTTGCTGTCATGGTTACACCACCTGTTCATAATCATCGACAAAAGGAAGGAGCTTCCATTCAAGAAGTTACTTGATTGGCTATGGTGGAAATTTGCTTTCACCTAGCCTCATGTACAAAGTATATTAGTATTAGGTTGTACATAAATAAGCTCCTTTGAGCATGTATGTTTGTTTTTTTCATTTTTACTTATCGACATGTATTTTCAGCAGGCTGTTTCGAGCTTGACACCATAGCCCAACAGAAAGGCGACTGGAACTGCAGAAGGAGTTCTTAGAGCATCGCAGGGATGACTCTATCCCCCATGGAGCCTAATGTTAGCGATAATTCTTGTCATGGGCTTGAGAGAATTCAGGTCTGCAAGTTGCACGAAATTCTCAAGCGCAGCACGGGAGAATCCCTGTTTTTCCAAGTAGCAAGTCAAGTGAGCGGGCAAAGTGTCGTCGGCAGCATCCAAGGTATATTTTGTGAAGAAAATCAACGGTCGGTGGGTAATTGCACTCAGTCGAGTCATGCCAAGTATAGTGCAGAAGTTTTCAAAGAGGTGAACAGTCAGAAGTCTCCGTGGAGAACTCGCGAAGTAACGCGGACCGTTGATCGCGATCCGATGATGCGTGGGTCCATTTCTCGAACTCGGGGTTCGTGAATTCGGAGGGTGGACCATATCCTTTGGTTGCGCGAGATCGCGAGTCACGAGAATTGTGGAAAGGAAAAGAGCCATTGCCTCTCGGGATTTCGCGAAGGGAGAGTGCCAAGGTCCGACACTCCAACTCGCGAGGTCGCGAGTTGCAAAAGGCACCAACACTTAAGCCTTAGCCGACGGTTACTTGTGGAGGGCACTGACACTAAAAAGAGCTATGCAGTATTGTCGAGAAGATCTCATTCATCCATCTAGAGGGACACGTGGTGCGCGATTAGGCTCCTCGCCTTTTCGCCCATCGCGAATTTAAAGCATAAGGACTAGTTCCTCCTAGCTATGAGACACGAAGTGTCTAAGGTGTCCAGAGCCCAGGCCCGTAGTATTACCGAGAAGATCTCAGCCGTCCATCTAGAAGGATGCGTGGTGCGCGATTAGGCTCCTCGCCTTTTCCCCATCGTGACTTCGAAACATAAGCACCATCCTCCTCCCAGCCGCGAGATGTGAAGCACCGAAAGAATAGGAGCTAGGGCCTGCGACATCCACGAAGCATTTTCAGCCATTCATCCAAAGGGGACACCTGGCAACAAGTTGAGCCATCTCGGCGTTTTACCCGTCATAACTCCAAGGTGCAAAAAGAAACTATGTTATGTTCTGATGCACGAGATGCCGGGAGAGTCCCGAACCCGGGCCCACAAAGGTATCGGGTAAGTTCTAAGCCATCAGATCTCAGAGGGACACGTGGTTCCAGATTAAGCCTTCTCGTCATATCGCTCATCACAATTTTAATCAGTGAAGGTTAGTCCTTGCATATTCATGAACGCCGAAAGCATATGGTCACAGCCCATGGTCACTTGAGGAAAGGAAGAAGCTACATAAAGAAGGCCGGAGGCACCGAGTTCAGTTGTAGAGAGGATTGTCGTGGTCTCAGAGCGCCATCGGATCCGATCTCCATACTGTTTCTCGTCTGAAGTTAATGACGACAAGAGCGGGTGGTTGAAACCTCATTTCATTCATTAAGAGAGGGGATGAAGGGTCTGGAAAACCATCTGCCCGAGGAAGTCCTGTGTATCAATTTTCTCAAAAATCACCATGCCGAAGTCCTCAACTCGATAGAGAAGTCTGCGCACGCTAGCCCAACACTTAATGGTTCAGCTTCCCTCCTTACAGGAGCCATGCGTAGTTAAGATGGCACTTAAAGAAAAATATCAGTACGAGTTTGACTGAAGGGACACCAAGCCTTGGGCGACTGATCACACCTCTGTTAGGCGATTTTCTCTGAGTATATATATAAACTCAGTCTTTGTATTTTGAGGAGATCTATGGTAGAGTGAAGCTCCCGATTGTAAATTTTCAACATCACTCTAGTTCTCTGGTTATGCATCTGTATGTGGGATTTCTTATTTTATGACAGACAGTCTTTCTTACTCCGTCTAATTTTCATCTTACGCTAAGAGAGTTCGTGATCCACTGATTCGCACAAATAATGGCAATTATGTTGTGATAAAGGATTTATTGTAGCACTATTGTTTTCTCTGGTTTTCTGCGTTTGAGCGTAAGAAGATCTTGCGTTTAAATGTCTTCTTCCACAGTCTGTTAGGAACCTGACGTTTATGACAGACCTTCGCATCTCTCTGATACAAGTCTTCCCCCTACTCACCCTTACTACAACTCACTACCTGAAGTTATCTAAGACCTCACTTTCCCATGCATGCCTAGCCTAGTTTTGGAATTGGAACCATATCGTTTGAGTTAACCTCCATTTGATCACCTCATTAAACAATCGTGACATTAAACTGATGGGTGTCGGGCTCTGCTCCTGCAAGCAATCCAGGAGTGACTTCCGATGCTAACAGTATTAATAATATTTAAGTGGATTATTCAAGTTTATGAGAAACTGGTAATTCCCAATAGGAACTTTCTATAGTGCATGTTGATGTTCCATGTCTGTGATGGTCAACAATGTATTACAATTAGATCCCTCTAGGCATAAAATTTTTTCAATTTGTAATGAAATGTATCGATTGGTACAACTTGGAGACCTTAAGGTTTGAAGAGATGGTGATGGAAGGGTAAGAAATAATAAGATGGAACTAGATCTAGTGTGTTTACACAAATTCCATACAAAAACCAAGATATTTGGGCTTCTCCTAGWGTATGGGACAAGGGAAAGGGGGTCTTGCATGGGGTGGTAGAATCTAGGTCATTGGGAAACCATTCCTTCTCTCCAAAAAATTTGTCATATGATCCAAAGGTGGGTAGTCTTGGGGTGGTCCCGCATGAGGTCACAGGGATCAATTCTTGTAAGTACATAAAATAGTTTCAATAGAGATGAGGAAAGTTTGATTGGAGGTTGGACTGGTGGGATAGGTGGGTTTACAAGATGTGTTTAAGGAACCATTAACATTTCAAGTAAATGATAGTGGTTATCGATGTTTTGGAATCAATGATGCAGTGAGGTAGACATTAGTGACAAATGATAGCATTGGATGGGGAGTTTTTATCCTAGGGTTCTCAGTACTTGGTCGAAATCAAAATGTTTAGTCTTCAAAGCCTAGTCTGGTTCATTTGTCTATGATAATTGTGAATCTGTGTTGGGATTCAACCATATGTTCACTAGTTTACACTTGTTCAGTGAGCTATGAGCCTTTGGTTTCACAAAGTTTAGCTCCATCCATTGGTTTGGTGGAAGTGAATGCATGCAACATGTATAAGAATTTTGATGGACAAATTTATGAAGAGGGTGTAAATGGTCATGATGTAAACAATCAGGGTATAAACAATGGATTAACCAGAAATAATGGAGGCCTGAATAGAGAGGGAAGTGAACATATGATTTCAAATACATATAAGGAGAAATATTAGGGGAAAAAGAAGAGATGAAAATGTATAAAAGTAAAGGTAGCCTTTGTGAAATTGTTCTAGGTAAGGATGTGTGTTGGGCCTTATAAATGACACATTTTATGATATCAGTTAGCTATTTTTCACTTACTTAAACCTTTCATCCTCATTCCTTTCATCACTCATATTTCCGCATTTGTCCATTTCTACCCTATATGAGCTTCACTTGACATATTTACATTAAAATGGTTGATTTCCYATGTTTTGATGGTTATGTAGAATAGACTTTGTGGTTTCCTATCTTACTTGCAAAAGTTCAGCAATTGCAATTGATGTGACTATTGGAAAAAGCATATTTATGTTCCTGTAGTACTACTGGAATAATGTAAAGGCCTTTTTCTAGAAGCARTTTTTCCATAGAATTTCCTAACAGATGAAAGACAAATATGAAAAATCGAAGACATGGGTTTTGTGCAAAATGCCCAAAATTGGGTGACAACTAGGCATATTTTCAAAACAAGAAATGATTTGGTAGATATGGGTAGATATTCAAGGAATATTTTCTAATAAATCTTGTAGCAGCCGAATTCCTATAGTTACGCCTCTTATGGATGAATTTGGGAATATGGTTTTGTCAAAGATTATGTTGTTGTGCTTCCGTGTTATTTAAACATATCCAACAACCATCAAGTAACCTCCATTTCCTTAATAAATTTTGTGATGGTTTTATATCCATGTATTTAGGTTGTGGTCTCAGATTTTTGTAACTATTTCCCTTCTTTGAATTGTAAGCCATATGTATAAATGTAAGAAGTTGGATCAATGTAATTGGGGGAAGAGAAAATGATAGGTTGAGGAAGAATTGCCATGTAACCATTGTAATGAGGTGAATTATGGAATAAAACAACTTGTTGCATATCAAGAGCTTTCCATTATAATGTTTATTGGCAATGTATGCCAAGGGAGGCAAGGCATACACTGCCCAAATAGTTTCCTTTTGTTGTGTGAATTTATTTTTCTTTTTAAGCTACAATTTCAATTTTATGTTGTGTGGTTCAAATAATCCTTGTGAGAACATGAGTTTCATTCTTGATTTACCGTCATTTTAGTTGGTGATTTCTAGCGAGAAAATCCCCCTATAACTATACTGGGGTTCTAAGTATAAACAGAGCTATGAACTCCCTTAAAAGAGAATCTAATTCCTAAACTACCTTGAACTTTCCACGCAGATGAAGAGAAAGTGATAGAAGAGTAAGTAATAAGCAGTACCTTTATTCGTAAAATTAGCCATCCGGACCGAAAAAGGGGTAAACTACCATCAGATAGATGTGCCTTCAAATTTGAGTTTGGTGAGCGTGAAGGGAAACAAGATCACTCAACAATCTTTTCAATTTTAGAGAGTCTGAAAAGGGCTTAAAGAAGACTCTAGGGGGATACTTTTCTCAAATAATCCATATGCGATCGAAAAGAATAAATAGAGTCTCGTTGGATGTTTCTTTCGAAATTTAAAGAAAGCTTTAAAGAAAACAAACCATGCTCATTACGGAGTACTATGGGTAAAGCCAAGAAAAATATGAAGAAGAAGTATGAGGCTTCAACACAAAGTCATGGCAAGACTAAATAGGACTCCATGTGCCTATGAAGTACTTCGACATGGGCACCAAATGGAAAACAAGTCTCTAACTAGGGTGCCCATGGAATGAATGCTCTACCACATAAAGTACGACACATTTATGAACAAGGAAGGTTAGTGTCGCAATTCAGCGAGTTCGATCCTAAGCAAAAATGAACCAGGAAACAAACAATGAAAAAATGAAAGTAGGGAAAAACCTAACCTATATGCCAATTTCAAGGTTAATACTTGTTAGAACAGATAGATATGATGAACAAAATTCAAAGAAAAAATGTCTCCAAGATTCTGCATATAAGACCAATAACACTCATCCAAAAGTTAATAAATCTAATATAGGTAGAAACTTCGGAAAATAAGAGGTGTTATTGAATAAAAACCTTCAAAACAACAAACCTAGACTGTACAATATGGTACAAAACACCACATAGCCTTATGACTCATGCGTAGTACAGGTTCAGGTAGAGCCCGCATCTAGGCTCTGACCAATAGTTTCTTCGATATTCAACTTGGAAAATCTCCCAAAAAGGGAAGAAAACACAAACCGTGGTGTAATTCTTCCCACTATATAGAAACCGTAGTCATGGCTTCAAGGATAACCTCATCCAAAGGCAATTCAAAATCCGATAAATCATCGAGGAGGGTTGACAGTCCCAAAGGGCGAAGCAAACTGACCATATTCCATATGACAATGGATGTTCTAGACAAGACTGGCATAGTCTATTAGCAAAGAATCACAAGCATGAGGGTTTGAGGATCTACAAACAGTGAGATCAAACACAAAAGGAAACTCAAGAAGAGGGGGAAGAAAGGGATCCCATGCCCCCATTAGATAAAAAGACTAATCAATTATTGAGATCATGTCTCAAGAAGGAAAACATGAGTGAACAAGTTCCTAATCAGGGTAGAGTCAGGATAAGACGCCACATAATTTATCTATGGCGGGGTAGAGTCTACACGAACATTGGGAACATTTAAAGGGGTAGCCTAAACTAACGTCGAATTAGGATGGTGATTATCAGATTCCAGCTGGTTGATAGTGATAATGCTTCCATTGTAATGGAAATGCATCACCTGGAAGAGCGTAGACACCACAACATTCATATGATATACATAATCACGCCTGAGAAGCATAGTGAAATCTAACGGTCCTTGCACCACTATAACATTGACAAGGAAAGTATTCCCACCTAATGAGATAGGTAACTAAGGAATAATTCCCAAATATTCACTAGGAAGTCTGTCAAAAGACAACAACTCATGGGAAGCAGACACAAGCTCAAGAGATCCCAAGGCTTCCCAAGCCGAGGAGAATAAAATACTTGTGGAGGCTTCTTCACCCACAATACATTGATAAATGTTTTTTGAATTAACTTCAACCCTTATTTGAAAGGGTGCAGAAGAAGGAAGATGAGACTCAACAAGGTCATTCCAATCAAAGGAAACCATTCTAGGACTTGGAGGGGGTGTTCTCGAAGTGAGCAGAATGCCCCCTTGTTCTGAAAGTACTGAACTGGAAATGCTAAAAACATAGTCTGTAGACACATCACTCCCCAAGAGAATAGTGGGATCAACCGAAGATTGCATCGGAATGACCACTTTAGTAGACTCGACACTCACCAAGAGAAGAGTGGGATCAGTCGAATATTTCATCAGCATGACCGCTTTGGTAGACTCGACACTCTCCAAGAGAAGAGTGAGATCAGTCAAAGATTGCATCGACATGACCATTCGATGAATAGGTTGCAAGACAACATGGTATAAAGGCGCATCACCCCCCAAAAGAAGAGTGGGATCGGTCGAATATTACATCAACGTGACTACTTCATCTGGCTGAATGGGCTATGAGAAAACCTCAGAAGACTCAAAAATAGAAGAGCTTGCAAACAGGGACCAAATATTCGTGCCTCTGGAAGACCAGGGAATAAATGAGTAAGGTGATCTCCCTTGAAAATATTACAAGGGAACTTAGGCTTACATCCTATCCATCTAGGTTTCTCAACAGAATCAATGTCCCCAACATGACTAGCAGTGGTTGTTGCTTGTCCTCAACATGACTCGCAGAGGTTGTTGACAACTCTCCAGCATGACTAACAGAGATTGGTTGTGGAACTCTAGTATGACTGGCAGTGACTAGACTTTTTCCCCAAGCATGACTTGCAAAGGCTGGGTTATTTCCCCCAACATGACTCGCAGAGGTTGGTGACTAGTCGATCACATGACTTGCAGTGGCTACAAACCTATCGCCAAATATGACTAGCAGTGACTGGACATTTTCCCCCAACATTACTTGCAAAGGTTGGGTGTCAGTATTCAACATGACTTGCAGAGGTTGAGGAACTATCTCCAACATGACTCAGAGAGATTGGTGATTGAACTCCAATATGACTTGCAGGGACTAGGTTCATACCCCTAGCATGACTTTCAGAGGCTGGTTGTTGGTCTTCAACATGAGGTTTATGACATATCTCCAACATGATTCGCAGAGGTTGGTGATTTCTTCTTCCTATTCTTCCTCTTTTTATTTCATTTAGACTTCCGGTTACTAGTAGTTGGACTTTCACCCGAGAAGTGTTGGCACAGGGGCAGACCCAGGGTTCAACACTACAACAACGCACCAAAAATCCCTAACTATTGGCCCTTTTGGAAACACCTGTGAAGAAGATGAAGTCTCACCTGTGGTAGAGGCAGGGGTGGTTGTAGGAATCCAATGTCTGCAACCTTAGCTGGGGGACAGGTCTGTGATTGTAACACCTTAACATAACACTTATCAGTTACAATTCATTAATATTCAACCTTGGTTTACAACGTAGCTAAACCCTAACAACATATCAGCACAGTATTTATACATATTCAGTAGATTCAAGTAATAATCATATCAACATAGATCGGATCTAGCATTCATTCACATTATTTAGTACTAAGCTACCATATTAGATCCTTCTAAGCATACATAAGTACACTAAGCATTCAATCACATAGACAATATAACAACCATAAAGCACATAGCAACCCCAATGCAGGATATACGTGGTTCACCCCCACCCTGGGGCTATGTCCACCAACTCTTCTTCTCTTTTATTATCTTCGTCCAATCAGCTATATGCACAGAGCCTTGAGATCTTACTCCACAGAAGACAGGAGATCTGCGCACCTCGCTAGATCCTCCTGCCCTGAGTTACAGCACAAATCCTTCCATAGTCTCTTATAATCAAATGCACTTAGCTCTGCCAGCCTCACACAGTATGCAAAAAGCAATTAAAGTTACCACTTGCACTTAGAAATTAACACTTAGCACTTAGCATCACATACTTGGCCCCCCTTCGATCACATAGATTGAACTAACTAACTACTTTCTACATCACCTTTATTTCTATTTATACATTACAAAATGGGCCTAAACATGGGTAAACCCATGGACCGACATCCCCATTCCCATTACATAAGCCCAAAACCCAAAAATCCCTAAACAAAGGGGTCGAGATCTCGCGATCTCTGCTTCGACTTGCGCTCCGTCTTCGATATCCCGTCGAAGTCCCAAAAGTAGGTCAAGCATGACCAAGTATCCTCAAACTTGGTCAAGGGCCAACATGCCCCCAACACTCACTTGTGACTCATCCCGAGTCACTCTGGTCTAGGTAGCTATGCTTCAAAAGTGTCGAGATTGGCTCGAGCTGCTTCGACCTAATTTTGTGCCAGTGCCTCCTGTTCGACGAACTCTTGGATGACTACTTCATTGACAGGTCCCTCTAAACATTGTTTGATTGTAGCGTCTACTTGTTCCAACTCTACGCCTCGGCCTTCAATCTCCTCAAACAGTTGGCAAGCTTCGCCCTGGACTGGTTGGAGCCTTTGAGTCACTTCCATGACTTTTCTCTAAATGGTGTGGACCTGTTGTTGAGAAATGCGTTGTTCTTGGGATCGATTCATGCTTTCAACTACTAACAGGAGCTTCAACTACACCTTTACTGTTGTTTCTTGCTGCTTTTCCTCCTGAAGCTGTGACTCCAGTACCTTCAAATCAGTATCCTCAATGATTTGCTCATAACTCTATGCACTGCGAGCACTTAGTTGTTTGCATTCCAGAGTGAATACTCTAATCCTCTCGACTACACTCAAGGCAGTGGCTTCTTGTTGATCTCACACGTCCTGTAGGGTACTTGCCATTGTTCATAGCTCGAGGTCTATGATTCTCTGTTGAAGTTGTTGAATATATTTTGCAAGCTGCTCTACTTGATGTTCCACTAGGTCTTCCTCCTTTTTCTCTAAGCCTGTCACAGAGAGAAGTGCTCTGCTGACTACTTCTTTTACTCCCACCTGTGCTGTGAGAAACTTCTCTTTCTCTTGTTTGATCTGTTCTTTCTCTTCTTCAAAATTATTTTGGAGGGAATATTTATCTTGCTTCCCAACTCATTGCTACTCCATGACTACTTTTTGTACTTTCTTTAGGGCCTCTGTGGCTTGCTCAGTTTCTTCCTGTGTGCAATGAAGGCCAACTTCGGTCACATTAGCTAGTCTGTGGATTTGGGCGGGCTCACCTCCCAACTTAGGTTCTTATGATGGTGGGGGCACATTGGATACTGCGTGGTTGGATTGAAGTACCTGCTATACCCCTCTGAGTTCAACCTCAATACTATCATACATCTCCTCTTTCTTGGATTCATATTTCTGCAAGATGTCTTGCAAGGCGTCTGCTACAGTTGTGATGATAAAGTCAAAGTCATCTACAGTGAGCATAGTCTGCATCTTAGTCAAAGTTTCTCTAGATTTCTTTCAGAAAGTGGGTTTCGTGGGAGAAACCTTCCTTTTCTTCAAGGATCATCCTCATCAGCAGGGTCCCTAGGCAGTGTTACTTCACCTTGCTTTTGTTGGTCTTCTTTTCTCTTTTTCTCTTCTACTTCGTCATCACCCCCTTGTTCAGGTGATACTGAAGAAATTCCTTCCGATGCACTACTCAATTTTTGTACCTCCTCGATCTTCTTCCTTCTGCTTGGTCTAGGATGATCCCTTGCTTCATCAGTGGTCCTAGGGCTATCGATTAGTTTAGGGTCTGAAATATCCATGGGGTCTGTGGGGATGAGGAGTTATGTAGACCAGTCCTTGGTCATCTCTTCAAGGTCCTCCTCTGTGAGCTTGTAGTATGATTGAAGCTCTTCTTTGTGCTCATCTATGTGTGCAGTGATATAAGTTAAGTGTCAATCTACACAGAAGTTCATGAGGGTTCAGAACTGATGCAGGGTGTTTGGCGTCATGCGAGGGACAACTTTGATTCCCCTCTTTAGCTGAAGGTAGTAGGTATGAAATACCACATTCGACTGCCACTATTTTCCCATATCACTCGAGTACCAAAGGGTGGTGAACTTCATAGAGAGCGGCTCCAATAGCTCAATGTCCAAGAAGGTCACACCTTCCAGCATTTTCCAAGCGGTAAATGCGATGAGGATAAGGAGCCAGCTAAAGTGAAACTCGTAGCCCTGATCCTGAGCTTTGCGACAGTATAATTCCAGTTGGTTGACCAAGTACTTCACCTAGTTCATCTAGAGTCCTTCTACACATTTCCCAGCTAGGTCAACAACAAATCATGTGACTTGTGTAGGTCGGTTCTTCCTTACTAGCTTCCCTGTGATCATTTGGCAGGCTAGGCACACTGTGCCATTCTGGATGGAAGCTACCTTGTAGCCTCACATTCCCTTTTCTACATCGTCGTAAGTGTCCTTAATTATGTTTTCCAGGGCACGGTCAGAATCCTTCCCTGGGTAGAAGTCTTTTGGGTCAGGTCCTTGCATGCTCAACCCAGTGATCCTATGGATCAGTGTCGAATCGACTATGATGCGTCTATATAGCCATAGATAGATTCCATGGTAACATGAGAGCAGGAGCTTAACAAATGCCTTAACCTCATGGTGCCTTCCAAAGTGTGGGATTTTCATTAAATTCAAGAGGGTGGACTACGCGAGGTTCATAGTCCATGGCTGGCAGATTATTTTCGAGTTCTTCCCCTTCGTTCTGGTCAGATACTTGTAAGGAGAAAGCATGTTGTAATTCTTGTGGTCACCTAGGTTGAAGTTGTTGAACTTCAACGTCGCAATCTTATCTTGCTATGTCTTGACTACATGTATCCCCTTCGGGAGGTACGTAGTAACCATGGTGTAATCAAAGTCCCTCGGGACACTTCCACGACTCACCACGCCAGCCAGAGGTAGGATGTAGTTGGGTAAGATGGTCTGGATTAACTTCACGTTTTCTAAATCATCTCTGTGCTTGGTTCTCTTCTCTGCTGTCGGTCAGGATGGTCTAGATCCACGAGCAGTCGACGGAGACGCTTGCACTCCTCGCGTCGATGAAGATTGAAATTCTGTGGAAATCATTCTCTTAGCCATCAGATCAATTAAAACTTCCCCGAATGACTTCTCCATAGCGCTGAGCTCGTCCGACATGCACACTCTCGATCAAAAAACTCGGGTGGATGGATGAGTGCTCAAAGCAATAAAATTGGTGTCAATCTCACTAAGCACAATGCAGTAGCAATGGGTTCTCTTGTTAGCTCTGATACAATTCTCAAAATTGTTCTCCGTGCAATGGTCAATGGACTAAGTAGACACGATGTAACGGATCTCTCCAATAGATAAGAAGTTTTCCATTAATGCAGTTATGTCCATTGCGGCGCGGTCCCAACGGTCCGATGGTGAGATTTTTGGTCATAACTATTGTTCTAACCATTCTGGAATGTTGGTCCAATGGTTATATTGCTTCCAATGGTCATATCGCTTCGTCATGGCGAAGTTCCATGGGGTGTTGTTCTAATATCCCAACGAAGTTCCGATTTTGTAAATCTTCCTTCCACGAAGTTCCCTCTAGGCCTTTCTGTAACTTTTCAATCTTTTCTCTCTTTTTACTGAGTTTTCTAGCCTTCTTCCTGGTGATATTTGTCTCAGTATTCCTCTTTCCATTCTGATTCTTGTCTTCTTTTGGCATAGCATCTTCGTGTTGTTGAGATTCTTTCATAGGATTAGAGAGTAATATTTCTTCTTTATCTGGGGTAGGTGGTCTACTCGTCGGTGAATATTCATGTGTTCTTTCAACTTCGTGATCCAAGTTTCTGGTTCTAAGTAGCTTTGATATGTTCTCCTGTTCTGCAATCAAGTGTGCTATCCTCCTAGTCATGAAATCTTTTAATTCCTTCTTTTTCTGTTCTCGGGCCTCCTCTTCTTT
>JASDQU011029416.1:0-13175 GCA_032191745.1 Picea mariana
AAGCCGGTAGTGATGGAGGCTGGTACTGCTGACAGGACAAATCTGGCGAGAAGGAAAAGAAGGGTCCTCCAGGACCATGTTCAGGTCGCTCATGCTCTCGGTACTCCATGTCTAGGACCATGTGGGCCTCGAGACATGATCTCCTAGTTATCCCTAGATATCAGGGATAACAGGCTTTAGAAAGGAGAACATGAGGAGGGTATTGCAAAGTATAGCAAGGTGCCCCATCTCCATTCCCATGACCATAGTCATGTAGGGAATAGCCAAGATGTTTGTGGGGGAATTGGTGGAAACATGGTGTATGGTGATGACATGAAGAAACTTGCATTTCTGCACGTAATTTCACCTATTCAGATTGCATACTGTTAATTTTCACATGCAACTTTATGTGACCAATTTCAGATCTGAAAATTACTTCCTAGTGATCCAACAATAAACCCTCATTGTTATCACTGAATAATTTTACACTGAAATTATGATAGAAAATTACAACAACAGAAACATTAAGATCTGAGATAAATCATCCACAAACTTGAGCCACAAAATTTTATGCTCTTTAAATGTAAATTTCTGAAAATTTCTAAAGGAAAAACCAGCCTTTTTACAACTAGAAAAATCACCAAAGATAGAGGACAAAACATGTCCTCGCCAACTCAGAAAATCAGCAACCAAACTCAGCAAAATCCCCAAAAATTTCCTCTGCCCACAAATCTGTTGCAGCGACCTGTGCGGCCTACTAACATCAGTCGTACGGCTGCTGACGACAGTGGTACGGACTGTTGTACCTGCCCAAAGTACTTGCATGTGCGGACTGTTCTGCCTCTCCCACAAATGTGGATTGTCACACATGTGACTGTACGGACTATTTGTACAGTTTTGCTCACACATGTGGCCTATTTCACACATGCGGCTCAATCTCCTCCTCACTCGTGCGACTCAACTCCTTCCTCAAACGTGTGACCCCACACGTGTGCCCTCTCTTGGTTGGAAAGAAGCCTTCCTTGGCTGAAACAGAAACAAAAAATCCTCCAAGAAACCCTAGGCCATATTTGCCACAATTGCAGAATTTCCCTTGCTGAAATTTCCAAGCTCCTAGCACAAGTGCACTCTCACTTATGCTAACTCTATAATTACACAATGAGATTTGTCACAATCTCTCCTCTCCTTATATAGGAGTCTTATGAGTGAGTTTAGGAACCCCTTCTAAACTCAACAATTAAATAGAATATTTTATTCCTCTTTATGGGTGTGAAACCCCAACACAAACCCATAAATCCCATCAACTTACCCATGAGGCCCTAGCCTCAATCCAAGGCCGATTTCACTAAAACGAAAGGTTGAACTGGTGCCAACGAAGATTTCCACATGCCTGACACCATGGCCCCTAGTGGGAATACCTCCCAAAGCTACAAAAGCTTCAACACTCCCTCTTAGCGAAGGAGGTATTCCATCCTCCAGCATCTTGATGTACCTTTGTCTCCCACTCTGGAAGTGACTCTGTCTCCTATACTGAATCTGCTACCACAGTTGCACTCCAATCCTCCTAACTGGCTGATCGCTCTGTCACCAAAGCAAATCCTGCTCCCCAATCCTCCTAACTGGTTGATCCTCGGTCACTGAAGCAAATCCTGCTGTAACAAATGGGTCCTCCATGAAGGATACACTACTCTTAGAAGCCTCCTACTTTAGAGCCTCCTTTTTGGCCTCCTCAACCCATGACAACTGCTTGGAAGATTCCTCTCTTCCACCTGTACCTGAAGGTCAACTCCCTCTGGATGAGTGATGCTCCCTCTGAGCCTATGGACTTCCCCTGAAGTCCAACTTCCTCTAAACAGTCATGGGAGGTTGCTCCTCCCCACTGGATCCTGAAGGTTGACTCCCTCTGAACTCTCACTCCCTCTGAGCCTTTACTACTGGTGGAGCTATCTACTCCCTCTGAACCTGCGCTACTGGTGGAGCTACTTGCCTCACCACTGGTGGAGCTACCTGCTGCTCCTCAATTGTCTCTCTGCTACTGTTGGTCACAACTCACATAGGTTGGCCCCTCAGCCTATATAGGTTGCCCTCTCTAACTCCAAGAACCACCGCTAATCTGAAGTTAGATCGTCTAGGCACAAACAACACATGTCCATCTCAAACAATATATGGTAGCCCTTCTTCTCAATCTCTAAGACTGAGAGAACACTCCTCCTAAGTTCTAGCACCCATAACACATTTGAAAGCCTCAGCAACTCACTTGACTCTAATCAGAACGATATTGTACCAGATCCTCGTACTACATGCTTAGCTCCCATACCAAGCTCCACACACAAGTCTGAGCCAGTCTCTTATTAAGTTTTGAGCTATTATTAGGTTTCTTTTCGATTTACTAGATAACAATAGCATAGGTAGGATCAATGAGAGAAACACAATCACAAGATACACAAAATTTATCCTAGGAAACCCTCATGGGGGAGAAAACCCAGCAAAAACTTCCTTAATATAGATAGCCAATACAATGCCAAGACAATAAACCAAAACACTAGAGAATATCCAACACTGAGCAATGCGCCTCTCTTTTCCTTCTTCTCCCAACTGCAGCTACCAAACTTGTGCAATTGATGAGCGAATGAGTGAGTGAGCTAATGAGGCATTCACTTCTTTATTTATACTAGTTGGCAAGCGCTGGAAAATTTTCTTCACAGGGATGACTTGTCTTCTCAGTTGTTAAAACCACTTTAATTAGGCATGGGGACCGACTTCTTAATTTGCATAATACAATTAGGGTTTGACCAATCCGCAAAAGGGGATTTGGTCAATTACAATGCTTGACATGATCAATCCACAAAAGGGGATTGATCTAATGAATAATGACTCAATAAATAAATAGAATACTCTTTACAGTTACAATATTTCAGCACTCCCCCTTAACAAGAAGGGTATTCTACAACATCATCAGGAGAAAGAGAGGGCAACAACAGCAACAACATCAAGAACACTGACTGGCATATCTATAAATCATCGGAAGTTTTTCTCATTGTCAATATCATCATCCACAGCAAGGAGCTGGAATGGCATCATCATCATGGATTAGTATAACACTAATACATCAACATGGATTAGTATAACACTAATACATCATCCACAGCAAGGAGCTGGAATGGCATCAACATGGATTAGTATAACACTAATACATTATCATCATCAATAACAACACAAGGCTGATACAACATCAACAACGGTAGCATCACAGCACGAAGGCTGGAGCATCATCATCATCAGCACTAGGCTGGAAATCTTCAGCATGAAGCTGGCATTTCATCAACATCAGCACTAAGCTGGAAATCTTCAGCACGAGGCTGGCATCTCAACAACATCAACACGAAGCTGGAAATCTTCAGCACTAGGCTAGCATCACAACAACATCATCACGAAGTTGGAAATCTTCAGCACTAGGCTGGCATCACAGCAACATCAGCACGAAGTTGGAAATCTTCAGCACAAGGTCGGCATCAACACTACCCCTTTCAAGGGAGGTCCTTTCAGACTACACCAAGCTTGTCTCGAAAGTGTTCAAACTTTACACGAGACAGAGGCTTGGTCAACATATCTGCAACT
This sequence comes from Picea mariana, assembly GCA_032191745.1. Lineage (NCBI taxonomy): Eukaryota > Viridiplantae > Streptophyta > Pinopsida > Pinales > Pinaceae > Picea > Picea mariana. Next base: position 3,598 of record JASDQU011029416.1, read on the forward strand.
TGTTCATTCGTGACAACATAATGGAGCTTTATGGCTCCTCTCTGCACCATATCACAAATGAAGTGATACCGGATCTCTATGAGCTTTGAATCATCATGGAACACATCATCTTTATACAACTTTGGTTATCACATAGGATCACGGTGGCTTCCATCTTCGGATCAAATGGATCTGTCAAAAACATCTGAAGCCATATGGCTTCACAACTGGCAGAACATGAAGCAATGTATTTTGCTTCTGTCGTGCTGGGAGAAATGCTGGATTGCCCCCTACTTTGTCATGAAGTCATGGTTGACCCTAGACTGAAACAACATCCTGAAGTGCTCTTTCTATTAGAAACACTTATAGCTCAATCTGAATTAGTATATCCATATGATCTGAAGTCATGATCTCTAGTATAACAGAGACCAAAATCCAACGTACCCTTAAGGTATCTCATCACATGTTTTGCAGCTACAAGGTGAACACATCTGGGCTCCACTGACTCGGAAGGTATTCACAGCAAAACATATATCAGGTCTGTTATTCGTCAGATAAATTAACGAACTAATAATCTGTTTGTACAGAGTAGCATCAACCAATTCAAACGAGGTATCTACCAGGAGCTTCAACTTCGTTTCCATGGGCGTGTTCATGGATTTTATATTCTAACATATCAAACCTCTTCAGTATTTCAATTGTATACTTCCCTTGGTTAAGGAAGATCTTTTTTGGGCTCTGCCAAACTTCAAGACCTAAGTAATAATGCATCAGGCCTAGGTCTTTCATCTCAAATTCTGCAGTGAGCTTCTTCTTACAATTTTGTGATGAGCTTTTCTTCTCTAGTTAAGAATAAGTTATCCACATACATCACTAATATAATTGGCTCATAACCTTGAAGTAAAGGTTAGAGTCAGCTTTACTCTTGGTAAAGCCCAAGCTCGTCAGGAAACTGTTGATTCTGCCATACCAAGCTCTAGGAGCTTGCTTCATCTTGTAGACATGAGTCTTTCTATCTTCAACTTCAAATCAAAAAAAAAATTCACATCACTTTGTACGAACCTGGTACACTTGCTCAGCTGCAACTCAATCTGCACAATCATGTGCTAGCTCTATGTGCTCTCTGCAAAGCACTATCTGTCTCACTGCCTGAGAGTATGTCCTCTCCTCTTTTTGCAACTGTTCCTTCTGGAACTGAGACTCTGCACCTGCAGTTGCTCTGAAGTTGAGAATGGCTACTCCATTCTCACTGTGGCTGCTGAAATCTGAGAGTAACTCCTCTACTCTATTGCGACAACAACTTCATCTGAAACTGAGAGTGGCTCAATAAAAAATAGCTCTTCTTCTTTCATGGAGGTAACTCTATCTGCTATTGTGGTCATGTCTTCATGGCCCGATTAATGTACTGCACCAACAGCCACTCAATTTTAAATGTGGGAATTGCTCCCCCTGAATCTCATACTGTCATGGTTGTTTTGGTTGTCTTCATGAATACTGGAACTATTTCTTCAATTACTAGAGTAAGTGTCTCGTCATAGTCTTCTCCCACTTGTTGGGAGAATCCTCTAGACAGACATCAGACTTTGTACATCTGCAACATGCTTGATCCGGTAGATCAATCCTGGAAGTCAACACTGACTTCCCTTCTAGTCTCATGAAAAAATCCATATCCCAGTCTTTCAGAATGGCTTCCTTCACTGTCACTGAAACAAGGGAATCTTCCCAGGAGATTTCATATCTCCTAGAAGTTTATGAAGCTACGATCTAGTCTTCTCATGGCATCTGTCTCCCAGTCCTGGAAGTTGTTTCTTCATCTGATCCTTTCTGAGATCAAGCTTACTCTCGATTTCTTCTGAGTCTACAAGGAATTCATCATCTCTTATGGGGTATACTTGGTGTTGAATACCAAGTCTAAATATGAAAAGTTGAGTGAGACTTCAAGTGAATTCTGCTTCCTGTCAAGGTGGTTTCATTATCCTTTGAACAAGTCTACTGTGAGTTATTTTTCTAATGTTCGGTCATCTTTGGATCCTTCTGCTCCTTACAATCAATCTCCATATGAGATACTCTGGATTTCAAAAGATAGCTTCTTCTTCATCTTCTTTGGTACATGAATGTATATGGTTATGTACATAGTTTGCTTCATGTCTCATCTAATCTGTTGCCTTCTGCAACCTTCACTATAGCTTCCTCAGGGTTATCACCTATGACCTGAAACAAGGTCAACAAAACAGCAAGCAAGAATAATACTCTTATGATAATAGTAAATAAAACAATAGCACGAACAATCGTCACAGTAGCTCCTAAAAGGTAGGGTTAATTTAATTAACCCTAAACCCCTTCCTAAACTATAAAAAGAACCTCACCCCTCACTCTCTCATTCATTATTCCTCACACACTTCTCTTGGTCTGATTTTTTGCTGCAGCTACTCTTGCTCAGTTTGGTTTTTGGGTGCGGCCTCCTTGGAGTATTTTCTCTTGTTGTTTTGAGGTGTGGCCTCCTTGGTTTTTCTCTCTCTTGCTGGCTGGGAGTCTTCTTGTGCTGATGTAGGGTATGGCTGCCCTGGATCTGGTCTCCTCTTGCTGGTTGAAGTAGTGTAGCCCTCTCCCCTTGCTGTTACAGGTGTTGTGGCCCTCCTCCTCTCTCTTCTCCAGCCTGCCGCAGCTTCTCTTAGGCTGCCGCTGGTTCCTCCTAGGCTGCAACTTGTTCCTCTTTGGCTGCCGCTGGTGTCTTCCATGTGCTGCTGCTGCTGTCACCTGTTATTTACAGCCCCTAGAGCCTGTTAAGGACAGCCCTAAGATTGCTACCCTAAGCTGTCTATTTTCTGTAGCAATCCTTTATATTTTGGACAGTTTTTGTTTGGGCGGTTAGGGGTTTTTATATCAGCCTCTGTTTGGTCATTGGGGTTTTTGTATCTGCCCTATACTTATGCTGATTGGTCTTTGAGATCTACCCAGTTCTTCTTGGCAAACTGTCCACATGGATCATGATGAGATCTACCCTTGAGGGTTTGATCCATGACCATTATATTTTTTTCTGAGCATACAAAAAAGAGGGAAATAGCAAGCACTTCAGGTAAATCTGTTCTTTGTTTTGGCTAAGGTAATGTTCAGATTTTATTTTTTCTAATAATCAGATCTGTTCTTTGTTTAAGTTATTGTTCAGAATTGTTTCTTGTTTTGCAAATGATAAGACCTGTTCATGTTCAGATTTAGTTAAGAATTGTTTTATTTCTGTGATCGTGATCAATCTACTTCAGAAATTTTGATTTGATTGCTGATCTATATCAACTGTAGTGAATAAATTTAAAAAGATATTTCTGTTCTAGTTTACCCTTGAATTTCTAACAGTTTTTTTTTCTATTTTGCTTCTAATCTAGGATTTCACCATGCATTAACTATATGTTAGATTGCTTTGATCTTCATCGATATATCTTCCACCTAGTTGATGTTAGCCTATTCTTCATTAAACTTCATTATTGCTAGCATTTTGTTTACGGGGGTTTGATCTAACTAACTCTTTTCCTATCTTTCCTAAGGAATCAAACCCTAGGCCAATAATACATATATATCTGGTTCACCCCTTTGTTGTGTCCTATCTATCATGCTTGGAATGATTGTTTGAAACATCAAACTCACATTTCTTACTGTCCGTACCTTGATTTCCTGAATACAAGAAGACATGGACCTTGCAATTTATCATTCCGTGCACCTTTGAGCATCGTTATGAATCTGTCTTGCTCCAAATGGTTCTAGCATCTCAAACAATGCCTAAACTAGCCTAGCGTTCCTTCCTAGCTGCTGGACGTTGCCCCTTTTTGACTGCTGTCCAACAGTCATTGACTGTCCAAAACTGCAGAAAGTAAAAAGTGAGCAAGTAGGGGGTGTATGACTGTGCATTAGGCAGGAATTTTGCTATTTATTGGTGTCATTCAAACCTTGGAGGTGGGTCAATACCTCATCCACCGCAACGACCTATTGAAACCTTGAATCGTTGTACCATTTCATCCTTCTTGTAGGGCCGATCCCACTATACAGTCTGTTAATGTTTATGCCATTATTATAGTTCTTTGCATTTCAATAGATAAGAGCATCATAAGAACAAGATCACTGAGAAATACACATTCACAAGAGACACAGCATTTATCCTGAGAAACCCTCTAGGGGAAGAAAACCCAGCAAAAACTTCCTTATCATAAATTACTAATACAATGTTCAAGAGATAACTCAAACCAATACAGATAGTCCTCCCCAAGAGATGCGCCACTCTTCTTCTTCTCTCTCATTGGTAAGTTGCAGCTTGCTTCTCAAGAATGAGCAAGTGTGTTGTGTGTTAAAGTGAGGCGCTAGCCTCTCTATATATACAAGACTGGCACGTGTGAAGGGGTTTCACTAGCAGGGCCGACCTCTCACTCTGGGTGGGTAAACCCACCTTTAATTTAATTCTGGGTCTCAATAATAATTGTTGGGGCTGACTTCTTATTCTGCCTATTACAATTGTCCGATGACCAATCCGCAAAAGGGGATTTGGTCCTAATACAATTACCGACATAATTAATCCACAATGGGGATTAATCCTAATAATAAAATAATAAGAATACTCTTCGCAGTTACATTATTTCAACAGAGTCTCCCACAGTCAACACTTTGGATATATATTACATGCTGGTCTAAAATTATACCCAGATTTTGAGTGAGGTTTGAACACTTATGGAAATGACTTGCATCTCTGTGGTACAAATGTAAATTGTTATAACTGATATACATATGCTGAACTTGATCATCATTACTGCTGGTACTTCATTCCTATAGTTTCATGATTGGATAGACTTGCTTGGCTTATAAATCTGCTCACAAGATTTATAAGATTGGATAGACATTTGTCTTATGCTTTGCTGCTCTATTGAATAACGATGATGAATGGTCTATAATTACATTATTTTCATAATTGTATCTTGCAAATTCACAATGGATATTCTACATTGCATTCATTGGATATTGGTACATAATGATGAGTGATGGTGCATTGATATGAATATTGACACACATAAGTGCAAGCTTTCACCTTCCAAGCATTTATTAACCATTTTCTTCTTTCGTTTGTCTTGAGTTATTCCCTTAGAGAAGTCAACCTTAAGTCAAACCAAGTCCTAAGCCTTCCCCATCCAAATACAACAATGGGACTTTGTTGATGTTTGTAGCATAGGATGGGTATTTCCACATTGGCTTGTGTCTAGCACGTGGAAATCATCCTAAATGCCTCTAAGAACCTTAGGAGATTCACTCTAATAAAGTGAATGTACTTTTTTAATTAATGTGAGTTTGATTTAATTGAATGCTAAGGTATTTGGCATTAGTAATTAAATTAAGTCCTAGCCATTAGATCTAAAGTGAACGTGAGATTAGATCTCAGTCGTTGATCACTTTAGGAGATCTAGGGTTTTGAACTTAGCGTAAACTCAAGGTTATAAAAAACAGCCTAGGTGAGAGGAGGAGACACAGTGATGGTACACAAAGAGTGAGTGAGCATGCAGGTGTACAAGGGCAGGGGCCGAGGAAAGGATGCAAAGGGAGCAGCAAGGGAAGTAGCAGCTAACAAGATCCAAGGATCGATCTTGGGTAATAGGCTAGGCTATGTGTTGCAGTTGTATTTCCTCAGAAGGGCCATTATCCCAGGACGGGAGCCCTGATTTTATTTAATAAAATCATCACAGATCTGGTATACCCGCGAGGGTTTTCCAGGGGTTGTTTACCTAAAAATCTTGTGTGCAAATGTGTTTGGTTTCTATTTCAATGCTTCCGCTAATGTTTTGTTGATAACCTAGCTACACAGTTAATAAATAAAGCGATTTTATTTCGAGTTAATTGTCAGGTGCTAGGTTCAGGTAAAATCAACAGACTTAGTCTTGACCCCGTAGGAAAACCCTCCTTAGGTTAGAAACCCTAGTATAGAAGTGCAGAGGCAAGGCTGCTGAGGTGACAATGGGCGGCTTGCCTATCTGTTCCCCCAGCTCTCCCTCACAGGGCAGGACTTTCCCTTGGCAAGAGTTTGAGCGGTAACAGTTAGCTAATTGAATATGACACATATCATCTACACTTCATATACTTTTCTACAAGCATGCATGAAAATATAAATGATATGTATTTTGCCCAAAATAGCTTCATAAAAAAATGTAAATAGGGTACAATTTAGAATTTCATCAATGTCTTCACCAGTTATACAAGTGCAGTGCATTGCATTATATTACTCTGCTCTCACTGCTTCTCTCTTGTACACCACTCAAATATCATAATTACCTCTATAGCATAACTGTTTCACAATTACAACCTTGTAAGCATGATTGTTTATTGACTAACCAACCCATCAAATGTTTGTCAAATATCAGTTTATCAATCTATTCCCATCGGTAGAGTTCTAGTTCCTTAATCAGCCTCTACTGATCACCTGCTTGTCAGTTGCAAATCTTTATTTCATTAGATAACCAATATTGCCTGCCAATTCACCATTATTACCAGCCAATTGCTATGTTATGTATTGTGAATCAGACTTGCCTCCAGTTGACCTACTATTTTGCTTTCTGGTTGGCATGATAGATATATGCTTGTGGAATCTTCTCAAGGTTGTTCTGTCCAAATAAGCCAGCTAAGAAATCCCATTCCTATAGGTTAATGGGAAATGACCAGGAAAGCCTACAAAATAACACTAACTTACTGAAAATAATAAATACAATTGGGAGGCAGTAATGGTGTCTGGAGTCTATGGGCAGTGAGTTGGACACCCAAAACTAGAGCAGCTAGTTTTTTGGCTGTAAATATTGAAAGACAAAGATAGGGAAAATATTAAGTGAATTACAGGGCATATAAACCACTGAAAAATCTGAAAAGGGAGTTTACTGAGTGGGAACCATAATTTTTCAAAAGGATTCTAAGCTTTGGCCACATACTTCCTTGAGCTAGCTTAAGAAAAAATTTACCCACATAGAAGCATGGCTGCCTTCTGCTCGTAAATTAATTGATATTTCATATATTCTAAGACTTTCCATGCTTGTATTACTTTACATTTTCAAAATTATATATTAAAAATTAATAACAATAATAATAATTATACTGATAAAATAAATGGAAATTTAATTATTTCAACACACTAACAAGTACACAATACATAAAAATTTCAAGCAAACACTTCAGAAAGGCTATCAATATAAGAATCCGTTTGTGTTAATGCTTCAACAGGAAAGACTACTCCATGCTTAGCCTATTATGTTGATGACAAAATATAGATAAAGTATACTAGTTCAAGAAATAGAATATAGATGTCAAGCAACAAGTTGAGGATAAACTAACTCACATTCCTCGCCACTGGTGTTGACTTGTACCAAAACTTTTAGTGGCTTCCTCCCAATACTTGATACAGCACGATCAAGGTGGTTTGCAACCTGGAATCCATACAATGCAGAATAAGAGTGTTTTTGTTAGAGTGGTTAATTAATAACACTCAATTACAGTGGTAATACTATATAACATTCATGTTAGGAGTCATTAATTTTTGTCATATATGATGAATGTAAAGATAAATGTTAATGATAGAGTTTAGGTGGTTTAACCACCTAGGGGTGCTATAAATGAGTCATATTATATATATGATGAACTACGTGTGTGAGAGATGAAACCTTACAGTAATATTAAGGACTTCTTTCTTTATTTTCTCTCTCCACCTATGCACTTTAATTTCCTACATGGTGGTATCAGAACACCACATGATCCTAGGCAACAAAGAACATGAGCAGCATATATAGAGACTTTGGCATATAGAAAGACATTCCAAAAAATTCTCGATGTTACCTTGAAACATTCTCCATTCACGAAAGGCAAGTGACATATTATAGATTATTTGATTTTTTAAGGTTTTTAATAAAAAAGGATAAATATAGGTTTTAAAAAGTTTGTAAGATAGAAACATCAAAAACAATCAAAATATACAAAAAAGGAGCACTAAGAATACTGCCATGCTTGTGAGAAGTAATCCAAGGCAGAAAGAGGGGTGGTAGGTGCAGTGGGGATCGTTCTTGATCACGAGGGAAACCAAGAAATAACCTTTGAATGGGGCCTGGGTAGAGTGTCAAATAACCAAGCTAAGGCATTGGCTCTTTTCTAGGGCTTAAAGCTCCTTGATGCAAAACATATTTGGAGTCTAAACATTATTGGGGACTCGGTTGTAATTATCAAGTCGATGCATAGTTCCCCCTCTCTGAACAATGGCAAACTGGTAAGGATTACAAGGCAAATACAAAAGGAAGCTAACAGGTTTGAATCTGTAGAATGTTACCATGTCTTAAGGGAGCTTAATAAACAGGTGGATCATCTGGCCAATATGGCCTCTCATCAAGATAATGGAATTCTAAGAACCAAAAATGGGGTTTCATCTTACCCTATTCCTCAACTCTTTAATCCATAGTTATGAATAAGCATTGCATGAAAGCCAAGTGGCAAGGAGGTGATTAAATCATGCAATTTGACATTCAAGGAACATTACCCCCATAGTACCTTCACACACTCATGGTTTAATGTTGAAGCAGGGCTAATCAATTGAGAAGTGACCTGGGTTCTTTTTGTTGATGATTGCAGCTATGTGAGACATTCTCCAGGACACAAACCTGAGAGAGAGCCCCTGAGAGGGGTGTGTGGTTCCTATCTGAGACAGAGCCGGAACGTAGAGATGGCCTCCTCCTTACAGAGAGTTGAGAAGAACTCCAAATGATTCTCCTGTGTAACGCAGTGAGAAAGGAGATCTGCAGAGTTGGACGTGCTTGTGGCTGAGCACAAGGTGAACATGTGAAATCCCAAAGTGTTGGGTGCATCATCATGAGAACAGAAATGAAAATAATGTATTAGCCTCCTCTGAACAAAGAGTTGATGAGAAACTCCAGATGACTCTCTTGTGTAATGCAGTAGGAAAGAAGATCTATTGAGTGGACGTGCTTGTGGACGAGCACAGGTGAACGTGATCCTAGTGGTTGAGCACTAGTGAAGAAGTGGTTCTTCTGTGTAATGCAGTGAGCCAGAGATATGGACATCCCTATGGATGTGCCCCTAGTGGATGAGCACTAGTGGGTGTATAAGATCCCTTGCTATATTGTTCAAGAGTCAGACCTGCCTGTAACCCTAATTGTAATGTAAAGGGTACAGGTCGGCCCCACCTTAATGTGAGTAATAATTAATGTAAAAGATAATTAATCTGGTTAATATTAATTATATTATGAGCTAGTGAGGTCGGCCCTGTTGTGCCAATAGACACTTCTGTTGACAGGTTCAGTCTAGTATAAGTAAAGGTAAATTCCCCATTGAGGAATCATATCTTTCACATGAGTTTGAAAATTTCAGCAAGTACACCTTCTTGGGAAAAGTGCACACCTCTCTTGGGCGTTAGTCTTCTAGGGTTTGAGCACCCTCTTGTGTGCTAGGTTTTATTGGTGGTGAAGGTCTTTCTCTTGAAGAATATAGCAAAGGATTTTGGTTGGGTTTTCTTCCCTTGTTGAGAAGGGTTTCCCAGGATACTTCTTGTGTTCTTGTGCATGGTGTTTCTTCTTGTGATCTTGGTT
>JASDQU011029416.1:13225-31221 GCA_032191745.1 Picea mariana
TGAGCACCCTCTTGTGTGCTAGGTTTTATTGGTGGTGAAGGTCTTTCTCTTGAAGAATATAGCAAAGGATTTTGGTTGGGTTTTCTTCCCTTGTTGAGAAGGGTTTCCCAGGATACTTCTTGTGTTCTTGTGCATGGTGTTTCTTCTTGTGATCTTGGTTGCTGCAACATTATTGGTGATGGTTAAGCAAAATGCTAAAAATGGAATGAACTTCATGCTTAACCTTGCTCATAGAAAAATCAACACTTTTGCAACTGGGTTAATGGTTTTGGAGGACTATTTTGGAATGTATGTAGGGGAGGCTCCATGGTTTCTTGCATTGTGGTGGATTGTTTTGTTTTGAACCAGTTTGTATTGGGCTTTTCTTTCCTCCTATCTTAGGCGTCAACAAGGCCATGACTTTGGGATCTTGGTTCACTTGGGTGGCTAATTTGGTGGCTTGTTGGACCTCCCATCGATTACTTGTTGGACTTGCTTAAGTGACTTGATTTCATGGATCAGACTCTACTAATTTTTGAATATTCCTATGAAGCAGCACTCTCTCCACGAGGAAAATCAAAAGGTTAGTCTCCTAAATTTATGTGGAACATATTCGGATTTTGATGGTCTTTTTCTTGTTGTCAGTTATTTGAGGGGATGTTGGAAAAGGGTCTAGTTATTAGTTATGGTTGCTTGTCTCTAGTCAAGCCTATGGGAGTTGGAAGGGGGAATTTGCAGGTGTTATGTAATGATTTCATAATGAAAAACCACTCGCATTCTAGGAGATGCATGTTATCCCCGTTTTCTAGGGATAACTAGGAGATCATGTCTCGAGGCCCACAGGTCCTAGACATGGAGTACCGAGAGCAGGATTGACCTGAGCGTGGCCCTGGAGGGCCCATCCTTCTTCTTCTTCGCCAGACTTGTACTGTTAGCAGCAACAGCTTCCATCACCATCGGCTTGGACTTGCATCAGAGAAGACTCTTGCTCCATGAGGTAATTGGTCGAAGGTATCATGGTATGTGTCATGTTTGATCATTATAACTTTCTTATATATGCATCAGGTTCCTTACATTTCTGACAACTGCTTGGATCTTACACTAATCCACTTGACCATTGTTGGGGGGATTAACGAGGTACCCTAGCAAGCTTGTATTTATGGATTTTGGTTAGCCACCAGGGGGGACTTGCAGAGCCATCGTCCGCTCCCACCATTCTATCACTTTACATCTTATCTCCCATACATCCATCCCATTCCCCTAGTCCATCCATTAGGATGACCTTTGAGGGTTACACTTTGTCCTGTGGGAAGAAGGGGCTAAAGGCCCAGGGGGTAAAAGCAACTGGTAAAAGATAAAAGCCATAGGAAATAAAACCTAGAGATGCTTCGCCCAAGGATCCCCGAGAAGGCAATAAAAGGCCTCTCGATAAGAAACAAAAGGGACCCTAAGAAAAATAATAAAACAAGACCTAACCAAGAGGATGGGAGGTCTCATCACGAGCCAGCCCATTATGTTCATAGGTATCTAGTAGTATGGCATTGCCATTATCTGGTCACCACGCCAGGGCAATGACCTTTGGTTGCATGGCCAAGGGAAAGGGGGTCTCATCACGAGCCAGCCTTATCATTTCTACAAAAATACCAGTGGGTAACACTGTCAGCTCTGGTCACCACGCCAAGGCAGTGTCCTCTGGTCAGACCTTGAAGTAAAAAGAAAGAAAAAGCAATAAATAAAGAATAAAGGCAATAAAGGGGCTTGGAAAAAGTGCATCCATGACGGGTATAGCTCACCTCCTACAGAGGCACCCACGGACCATACTTACCCCTAGTCTTCACTATAACTGGACACTCCTCAGACCATATCACTTCATGTACATGGCTTGAATGACCTTCTGTGGAAACTTTCCTTTTCCTGTGGATACTGGCCCAATAGGTTATTCTGTCTATTTCTTCAACTTTGTATAGTAGATCAATGTAATGTCTTTGAGCTATTAGATGTTATGCTAGGGATTTTATGCATGTATTTGATAAATTTAATGATGAAACATGATTGACATTGCTATGATCCCGAGGACTGATGAGCCCATGGAGGGCGTAGTTTTTGATGTACAGGACCATACCCGACGAACAGGTACCAGTGGACCGGTACACATGGGGATATGATTAGCTCGGACCTCCATGGGGCTGAAGAGCCCATCAAATGGTTGTTGGGATGGCAGAGACAGGGCAACGTTGTGATGAGCCATTGCACGAGAAGAAAGAAGGACGTTCCACCAAGACACTTTGGTAGAGCCCAGCCTAGGGGGAATCACCCACTGCAGATGGAACGTTTTCCTTTGATGGACAGGACGTCACCTGGGAGAGATGGACGTTGTCTGAAGCGTGTGGCAGTGTGCTGAGGTCATTTGGCACGTGTGGCAGCTTGGAGGAGCCATAGAAGGGCCAACGTTTGGTTTCTGGATGCTGTATTTGCCCAAAAAGGGCCAACGTCTCCCTCAAAGGGGCTTGACGTCCCTCTTTTTGCTCATATTATGACATTTTCTAGCAGTTAATGTAAAAAACAGTGTAAATCTTATAGTCAGCCTTGTCGGTTGTTTTAATGACCTTAATTTTAATTCAAAGGTCATGGATTGGTATAAATAGAGGACGTTTCTCCTCATTTTAAACATAACATAACTCACTCTCTTGTGAGAGATTACCTTTTAGTCTTTTCTTGGTATTTTTGGTCTTGGAAGTGAGGCGCAACTCTTATTGGAGGATTCTTCTTGGCATTTATGGTGTTTCTCTCATGGAAGGTTTACAACTAGGGTTTGATTATGCATTCTTCATGATATGTAAGTGAATTTCTCATGCAAAACTTCTTAAATGAATGGTTGTAGGCTTAATTTCTTACATTTGCTATAYCATTGCTATTATATTGCTGAATYTTGAAACCCTAGGTAGCAAGCACACTAGTAGGTCATTGCTATATGTCCCCATGCTTGAGAAATTGTTTTAGCCATTGATAAAGGAAGATATAGCCTAGCCGTTGCTACACTTATCTCCCTTTTTCTGAGTTAGCATTAAAGTATAGGTTGAATAGAGGAGACGTCCTAGGCCTAGTTAATTCTACACCTGGGGTTTTAACCTTCTAGGGTTTGAAAAGCCTTGCCCCTGCAACACTTTTCTCCCTTAGATTAGTACTTTGAAGCTAGCCGTTTTGCCAAGAGTATTTAGAGAAAGAGGAAGGAGCATGAGGCCTTGCTTAAGCAACACCGGAATGAGCCTCCTTCCCTTAGGGTTTTGATTCTAGGGCCCTGCCATTGCAGCACCATAGGACCTAACCTTCTGGTCTTTAAATTTTAAATCCTCCTGAGATTTTGCCCTTACTTTTGACTCCATATTACCCTAAGGCACTGGTATTCTTTCCAACGTTGAGCTTGTTGTGCAAATTCATCTTTCAAACTTTCAAATTTTGAAACCCTAACTAACCCTAACGCAACTAACTAGGGCTGACGTCATACCTGACGCAATAAACCCTCTAACTCAGCAATAAATGATGACGTTATGCCTTTATTGAGCTTTTATTGATAGAAAATACTGTTGTCTTTGTCATCTTGTGATAGACATTGATAAATTGATGATTTTCATTGGCTAATTAGCAAAACGTTGACCTTCTTTGTCTGTTATATTGCTTATTAAACAAAATCATACTAACCCTAAAGGAAGCTGACGTCATCCCTAGGATATTGACGCAGCAATCTATTGTATATGAGCAACTACTGACATTTAATGCATTGAGTTAATTCAAGGATTGATCATTTTCATTAGATGCTATATTATTCTAGTGTTTATTGACAAGTAACATTATATTGCCATTGTCATTATTGCAAACATTGACTTCGTCAATATTTACTGTTGTATATGCTCATATACATTAATTTTTGATAGTCATTGATTTATGAAGTATTAACCATTATTGCATGTACTAATTTCATTGTTGTCTTGTCTCGCAAGCAGGTGCCTTTTCTGTGGTTATTCTTTACTTGACTATCTTCTAGGCGGTAATCTGTGAAGGGGAAACTAGCCTTAATCCTTTGAGCCTTTTCCTTTCAAACCCCAGATTGCCAGGGACATCTCCCTTGGGTTTAGCCACCCTAAATAGAAAGGACCTCCCCATTGTGGTGACATTGGGTGGGGTAGGTCCCTGTTACGCCAGTTTGACCCTTATCCTCTAATCTATGACCTAAACTACAAACTGCGCGATAACAATGCCCATTATGTGAAACCACCAATATCCATAGATTTTTGAGTAGACAGGAAAGTCTTATTGCAGCTAATAGAAATTTGATTTTCTCTGTGACTGGCTTAGTCACCGGGTTCAGCGAATTCGAACCTTCAAGTTCGAAATTCGCCGAACTTCAAGCAATTTCAAACAAAATCGTTGGAAATCGCCATTAAATTCGTGGCTACGGGTGCACCACTAAATTCACGCCTACAGGCTACGGTGACGGGCTACCGGCGGCGGCTACCAGTGGCGGCTATGGGCTACGGAAATAGTTGTTTATGTTAAGAAAATAGCCGACTACGGGCTACGGAAATAGTTAGTTGTTTAGGCTAGGAACATAGTCGAGTGGGGCTACGAATAACTCTATTATTAATAAAATTATTCATATAAAATTCATTTTTATTATTTGTTTTTCTTACTTATAAAGTATAGGTTATATAATATAATATATATTATATATGTTATTTATATAATATATATTATATAATTTATATGATATGTTATATAATTGTAGAATTTAATATATTTATTATGTAAAACATGTTTTATCCTTTAAAATTATTTGTTTTTCTTACTTATAAAGTATAGGTTATATAATATAATATATATTATATAGGTTATTTATATAATATATGTTATATAATTTATATAACATGTTATATAATTGTAGAATTTAATATATTTATTATGTAAAACATGTTTTATCCTTTAAAATTATTTGTTTTTCTTACTTATAAAGTATAGGTTATATAATATAATATATATTATATAGGTTATTTATATAATATATGTTATATAATTTATATAACATGTTATATAATTGTAGAATTTAATATATTTATTATGTAAAACATGTTTTATCCTTTAAAATTATTTGTTTTTCTTACTTATAAAGTATAGGTTATATAATATAATATATATTATATAGGTTATTTATATAATATATGTTATATAATTTATATAACATGTTATATAATTGTTAAATTTAATATATTTATTATGTAAAACATGTTTTATCCTTTAAAATAAATTTATTTTATATATATATATATAGTATTCGAATTTAATGGTGAACTTTATCAAAAAAAATTATGAGGCGAATTTTTTCCAAATTTCATTAGTGTCGAATTCGAACACAAACACGGTGACTATGATGACTGGTAGGATGCACTCTGAGGAGGAAATTAGAAATAACAAATATCCTTCACAAAGTACTAAGTTCTAGAGACTACTTCTAAACAGGAAAAAGAAAAAGAGATCTAGTATCTACTAAACTTTTGTCTTGCCACGAGAAACTTCTAGTTTCTTTTCTCATGATCTATGAAGAAGAGAAGTAGTAGGTGGAAGTGTTTGTGGAACACTACCAGCAACTGCATGGACCCCACGTAATGCTAGATGTTGTGAAGATAAAGGCAAAACTCCTGCAACTGGAAACCTGCTAATGGATGGGTGTGGCATGTCTACTCCATGAATATGATCACCATCATGATCACCCAAAAGTTTAGCTTTCAAGCACTCTAAAACTATGGCTCCATCCTCCAAATCAGCCTCCTCTGGATTGTTGTCCCAAGTCACATATGTTTTATCATTCTCCACTGCATCATAATAATGGACAACAACCTCAAGTTGTAGTGGACATAAGCCAAGCTTTATGTCCGGTCTACACTCAAGTTGTTTCTCTTCATGTTGGGATGAAGTTATAGGTGCTCCAACACCTCTCTACAGAGGAAGTGTTAACAACCTATGAAAGCACCCTAACCGCCAATTTATGCGGATTTGTGGTAGAGGAGCCTCTTATCGTCCTTATACACACTTGCAAACGTGGACTAAGTCCAATCCACTTAGTGTGTCCTTGGAGGCACAATGCCTAAGTTCAAGCCCACTTTCACCTAGACTTGGAAGCCAAGGGGGGTAGACCCTAGTTACTATGTGAGTTAAAAGATTAATTCTAGGAGTTAATTTTAAGTGCTAAAGGTTGGGGGTAATCTAGCCTATATGAGAGGCAAACAATGCAAGTGCAAATCTTTCAATGCAAATCAAGCATTTCCCTAAGACAACTAAGACTAGTGTTGGGCAAAGGGCTCAACTAAAGTTACAACAAGAAATTAGAAAGGAAGATTTTACAAAAGTTTACAATTAGATACAAAAGAATAAAGCAACTATCTACGCAAGTTAGAATGCAAAGAATAACTAAAAGATACAACAATATACAACTATTGACAAAGAAAGGAACAAGCAAGCACTTACTAAGCCTAAGATTAAGTAGATGGAATGAACTAACTCTAATTTATTTCATCTTGCAGGAATGAAAGGAGACAGCTCAAGATTAGCATCCACAACACAACACAACAACAAACCCAAACAATGAAGTGCCCCAAGAGGTGCGCAACTTCAAGGGGTTACTCAATGGCTCCAAGATACAACTTCAAGATAGATAAATGATACCAAAAGAGAGCCTCCACGGGCAAAAGATGTGCAACTTCAAAGAGGAAGGAGATAAAGCATGAAAAGAAGCCTCCACGGGCAAAAGATGCGCAACTTCTAGTATACTAGTTTAACCATCCACAATGCTCAAAAATTTGCTTGAAAGATAACTAAGAGTAAAGAACTTGCAAAAATTAAAGAGCATGAACCATGAAAGTGAAATGAAATTGAAACAAGGTTACTTGTGGATAAATTTTAGGATTAGTTAGGTTGATTAAGTGAAAATGAATCCTAAACTATGTGACTTCCCTAAAACTCTCCCCGCTTGTGCCAAAAGGACTGTTGGGTGCTCAATAAGTAAGGCAAACAAGGCCTTACCCTAGCTCCATATGTCAATCCGGGAAACAAAGGTGCTCAACAAGGGTGACACCTAGTGTCGTGAGACCATCCCTAATCTAGCACCCCCTACCGCCTCCACAAGTCCCTTTTTTGATAGCAAAGTTGGAATAGTAGTAGGTGCTCTAATTAAACTAGTTTACTGAACCCCTGTGGGTCTAGGATAAATTGAACCTCTTAAGTATTGATTAAGTAAAAGTGTTTGAAAGTAAAAGTGCCTGAAAGCAAAAGTGCTTGACAAAAAGTAAATTGCAAGAACTTGACAGAAAGATTAGATTGCATGAGCTTGTAAGAAAATTAAATCGCAAGAACTTGAAAGGAAAGGAAATGAATTGCAAAGAAATGAGCTATGCCTCCATGGGCTAAACAAATAAAAGATGAGTTTCTAAGATATAAAGATAATCACATGAGCTTGAAACTAGAAGTAAATACCCATAAACTATCTACCTAGCCTTACGATTTAGTATGGTTGGCTTGGCCAAACACTATGCTAGGTGTAGGCGAACAATTAAGAAGTAAAGACTTGAAAATAAATCTAATCTACTTGCAACCACAATAAGTGCACAAGGTGGAGGACAAAGCCTACCGGTTTTGTGCCCAAGTGGGTGAAAAATAAAGCATATAAATGACTTGGAAAGAAAAGAGGTCCTAGCCACACAACCTTGTCTTAAGGACAAGTGGGGCAAACTTAAAATAAAACAATGCTGAAATAAACAACTAAAATCTTGCCATACGATTTAGCATGGTTGGTTGGGCCAAACTCTATGCTAGAGTGTAGGAAAAGAATAAAAAATTAAATTGAAGAGATTTAAAAGCTTAGAGAAGTGCAAGCCCAAGAGACTCTCTTTGGGCTTGCTTACAATGAATAGAAGATAGAAAGGAGTTGGGTAAAAGTTACTCCAACTTGGGAGGTCTTTGTTTGATGTCTAGATGCCCCAATAGGGATGTACCTCCTCTTCTATGTCACCAACAAGCAAAAGCTTGTTTGAAAAGCTACAAAATGTGACAAAAACTCAAAAAAATTATGTTAGTAACAACAGAAAATTTTTGCAGAAAAAATCAGTAAGTAATAATATTTGAAAGACCTATTCTAAGGGGTTAGAATGCTCAAAAAACTAATGGAAATGTACAGAAATAAAATGCAGAAAATTTAGAGGCTCAAGTTGGATGAGGAAAGCAAGTTTCCAAATCTGAAACAAGCCTTTCAAATCCTTGAAGTGACCTGCAAAAATTTGTGAAGCAAACTACAAAAATAGAGCAAAGGGTAAGTAAATCTATAAGAGAATACAAAATACTTTGCAAATCTATAAACTACTCACTTAGATCTACAATAAAACTAATATAAATCTACCCAAGCAAAATACTTTGATTGGGATCTCTACTCTAGATTTGAAAATAAAATGCATACACAAATAAAAACCAAGCAATATCACCTCCAATACAAGATGCACCAAGAAGACTCTCAACACATCATTTGTCCTCCAAAGATTTCTTTATTGAGTAGTAAAAGGTTGTCGCAAATACTTGCAGCAAGCTTTACACCAAAACTAGAGCAAAAATGAGAAAGAGAAGAGAAGGGGAGAGATGGGAGAAATTTGAGCATAATAACAGTAGGCAAAGAATAGATGTGAAATGAGGGGGGGGAGGCCTTTTTTTATACCTGGGAGGCAAGAGTGACCCCTCTTGGATGAGCTCCAAGTGTCACTCACCAAGCAAAACTGCCAATCTCAAGGGGGGCGCACTTTTAGGGTTTTGAGCAAGTTAGGGTTGTGAGGGATGAGTAAGGGGGGAGGGGAAACACCTTTTAGCCCACCCAATAATCTAATTAAGACATTAGGAAGGTGCACTTAGGCTTAGGGGGGTGTTTTCCCATTAATTTTTGAGTTTCCATGATTTTCTCTTCAAGGGGGGAACAACTTCCCTAGGGGGGATGATGGAATGATGTGATGGCTAGGTGAGGGGGGTGAAATAAAGTTAGGAAAGGGGTTTGGATAGCTTAGGAAAAGGTTTAGACATCTTCTCCCACTCTTTCTCTAACCCTTTTGCTCATTTTACAATTATTTGACATTTTAGACTTTGTCAAACTGAGCAATTAATTGTTGTCTTGGACTGACTTGGACTCCTCATGGACAAACACCTAGCAAAACTTGTCCAATTGAGTTGAAACTTGGTCCAAGGGTGTACGGGGTCTCATTCCATTTTTTTTAGCACAAATACCCCTATCAAAATCCCAAGGGCCTAGTTTTTACATTTTTACATCAAAAATAATTAAAATTACCATTAACTAGGTAATTTTATAAAAATTAAAAAAAAAACAACTTAGACTCTACGGAATTCCGCAAGACTCTAGGAGATGTCTAGCATGGTCATTTAAAATATTCCTAGACCCTAGTCACCCATTGGGCTCGATCATTAGAATGTCTTTCACCACTTTGAAGGACTATTGTGGGAGTGAAAAACTCAAGGGTAATTAAAAAGGTTGGTTAGGCCAAATTAATTACTTGAGGAAAAAAAAGCACTCGATGAAAGGACTTCTCTAATGATAAAGTCCTAGGCAACTAACCTAAACTATGATCCATGCAGACCCATTACATTATTATCCCACGTAGGGGAGCGGAAATTTCAATTACAAAAGAAAGTGTTGAGGCCAAAACTGCCTTGTAGAACCAACAAGTCTTCAACTCTGATGCACCATCAGGTACATAGCTTCCTGGCACATGGAGTTGACCCCCTAGTTGAAATAGGTGGTCAACAGAGCCATACATATTCCACCATTCGATAGGACTCAATCTTTTTCGATCTTCAATTGCATGCAAGTTACCATAGACTCCATGTTCAATATGTTAAGAATTAGAGCACAAGCAAGACAAGACAAGAACGATTGGAAAAGGCTTTATGCCATTCTCTTGCACATTGTATTGATCTCATAATATGAATTTATAGTACATGGATTGGACCACTTCTAGATTAGATCTCATTGACAACTCATCAATGGATCATGACAACACCTAATCAATAGATAAGGTTTACAACTCAGAAGCAGGTGGTCTCGGACTTTGTGATTGTCTAGGGACTCATGGTCAAACATTCCTCCCCTCGATCACAAGACTGAATAATTGTACCAGTAAGGAAACAGCAAATGGTATCATCTTCAATTTGAAACTGTTGAACTGAGTTTCGATGAAGATATGCCTGAAAAACCGCCAATATTTGGATGTCGAATAGTTCATCTGGAAGTGAACAGTTGCCATGTCCAAACATTCTTGTTGTGTCGATTAGCATCCCAATACTTGATTTTATTGATTTGAGAAGACCAATTGTTATGTTGGAATTCCCAAATGTTGATTGATTTTTATGATTGATAGGACTTTGAATCTTGAAGCCTCACTAGCATCATTGATATTTGATATTCCCCCTGTTATGTGCAAGGTGAGAAGTTTATTGAAGTTGGTTGAAGGCATCCAAGCTTCAATTTTGGATTCTTATGTTCTTCAATGATTCATGGTTGAAGGGATCCAAGCTTGAGCTTTGGATTATTTATGTGGTGGTTTTGTTGGTTGACCACAAACCATCTTCCATTGATACTTGAACAATGTGGTGGTTTTGGATGAACACTAACCAATTTGATTTGAATAATGTGGTGGTTTGGTTTTACCACTAACAATCTTCACTCCCCCCTAAAGGTGTAAGAGAGTATCCTTTTCATCAATATGCTCCCCCCCTTGAGGCATGGAGGGTACCATCTTTAATTCATGATTTAATTTTAGAGAACATATAGAATTGGACCCAGATCATGCCCGAAACCATATGGAATAGTTGTTGAAAATCTTTTCGCTTTTGTCATTTCTCCATGCAGTTGTGGCTTTACCTCTATCTTGACTAGATGATAAGACTTATGCAACTTCTTTACTTGTTGATTCCATCTCCATGAATTTATCCATCCATAATGAATTGTTTTCTTAATCTTATTCTTCTTTCGACACTTTTCAGAGAGGTGATTTGTCTTTCCACAATGAAAACAAGGATGGAGATCAAAATACTATGTCTCCAAGTGACCAACTCTATGACAATGTTGGCACTTTTTATCAAGATTCTTCACTTCTTCAAGAAATCCTGCACTCAATGAATGCCCAAGGGTATCAATGAACGAGGTTGAGTCTTAAGGGGCCTAGTAGTTTCTTCATGGTAGTAATCCATGGAAGGTGAGGTGTGAGTAGAGGTGTTGAGACTCCTTTATGGTAGTGATCCATGGGAGGCCATTGAAGAGCCAATGAAGTAAGATCTTGGTATTAAAGTGCTAAGATGAGCATAGAGAAAAAGAGAAGCAGTTGGTGCATACAAGCTACATCATCAAGGCAAGCAAGGTCGTGTAACTCTTTTATGCTTTCATATCTATTCTTTCAGATTTAGTATGCTTTGTTGAAAAATTACTTGGCTCACTGTGTTTACGTATGGCATGAGATCGATGTCTAAATATGCATGAAATCTCTTGTTTGAGGTCGCTCTTGTGATAGTTGTAGTTTTACACATTGTAAACAGATCGGTTGATTATTTTTTAAGAGATCATTCAGCAAATACATAGATCTAGATCGGTCTACTGCTATAATACATAAAACATATATCTGCTCTCTTAAGATATCTTTTAAAAGATCGCAGAAGTGAGCTGAATAACCTCAGATCTGCACCAGCATTTTGTGATCTATAGCAAAATCACCAGGATTTTTTCAATCTGCTATCTATATATATTTGATTCCTTAATTTGTACCATCGATCTGCCCAGCGATCTGGACAACCAGCAAAGCAAATCTTCCCAACAACTAGAGGTGAACATATGCAATAAAGGATACAGTCCATGCACAACCCCCAACAACAGTATAGTGACACTCAGTTCCATGTAAAAGACAAGACAAGAATAGGCGGAAAAGGCTTTATGCTATTCTCTTGCACTCCCAAACTGAACTAGTTTGGAGTAATCTGGGATATGAAAGTTGTTGCCATTGTCATATACTAAGCCATGCCAATTTTTGTTGAATAACAACTCTTTCCAAGGTCTGACAACCATCTTGGAAAGATCATATTGACTCTGTTCTTTTATATCTTGGAATTCACTTTTGCTACTGCTATTAATATCATTATGTGTGTAATGTCCCTATCCAAATGATTGTTCTAGGAGGACGACTTAGTGGCCTATCTGATTCCCGTAGGCCATTGTCGATTAAAAAGGGGATTAATAGATTAATTATTTGATGTAATTTGGAGGAAAAAACTACATTATAAAGTGACATTGATTAATTAAAAAGTGACTTGAAGAATAAAGTGAATAAAACCTTATAAATTCATTTTAATCATTAAAGTAAAGTAGAAAGGTAAAAGGGTCAACCAAAAGAGTAAAAGGGTCATCAAAAAGATGAGAGGGATAAAAAAAATATGAGACCTCATTCTCTCATCATGTTGATGATTATTTCTGATATTGATTTGGAGATCTCTTGGAACCCTTAGGGTTTGGAGTGAAACCCTTGTGTGGATTGGTTTCGGTGGTGAAATATTCCACCCTAGCTAATCGGGTTTCGGTGGTGAGAGATCCACCCTATCCATTTGATGGGGAAGATCATTCAGATATTTCACTCATTTCCATTGTGAAGGAAAGATCCATCTTTTTGCAACATCTTGAGGTTTGTGGAGACCATATCTCTAGAGGAGGAGGTCAAGTTAGTCTTCTGCACAGAATATTGCTTGAAGGAGGCCAAGTTCAACTGTGTGGGGTGAAACTCTTCTTATGCAAGGCGAAACTTCTTGAGAGAGACCGAGATTTATCTTGTAGGGGTCGACTTCTTTGCGTAAGGGACCGAACTCTTGGTGTATACAGGCAGAGTTTCGTGTGAGGGTTGAGTTTAATGATCAACAACAGATTTATTTTGATAGGGGTCAAGTTCTCTAGTGAGCAAGTCGTATCTTCTTTTGAAGAGATTGTATCTTCTTTTGGGGAGGCCGTATACTTTTGTTGAGGGCCAAGTTTGGCTGTAGTGGGCGCATCTGCTTGTGAGAGGACCGTTCATCATTTGGAAGGATCGATCTGTACACCCATAGCTACCAAGTGAGGCCTCCCTTGGCTCACTTATTTTGTTAACTCAGTTACAATGGTCTCTTGAAGAGACTTTTGATCTCTTTAAAAATAGAGATAAAGATCCTTAAAAATGGATCGAAAATGTAAAATTACACTTTTACAATGTTTTCCAAAGATATAGGGCAACTTTGGGGTCTTGGAAGCTTCAAATATTCAAGATTTGGACAGTGTATCCCTTTGTTTATGCACAGACCTGCACAAAACAGCAAGCAAACCAAGATATAATCTGCTCCAAAACACTTTAAAGGTGTCTTGAGATGTTAGTAATAAAGCTCCCAAATTTATTGAAAAAATGCAAAATGGAACCAAGGAATCAAGCTAGAAAGCTTACTTCCTTGGGATCTTTTGTTGTTGTTTTAAGGCAGCAAAATGCAAGCACTAAATTGCCAAATATTTAAATGAAGTACTTTATAAAAAAAGCTATCTTTATCCTTTAAGAATTTAGAAGCAAAACTTGATAAAACTAGTTTTTTTCTAGTCTCGATCTTATGCTTTTAAATGAAACCTTTAGATGCAAAAAATAGATCTAGCTTTTCCTATATAAGCAAAATTGAAATTAGATATCTTTACCATTTAAATCAGATTCAATTGATTTGCATATAAGAATTTAAAGTAACCAAGAAATAATGATGAAATTTGAGAAAGAGAGAGAAGGATCTTCAAAGCCTTGGAACTTTGGGCAAGATGGAGTCCCTTTGATGGATCAAAGAGGATCTTTTGTCTTTCTTGAGAGTTTGAAGGAGAAAAGAGTGCAGCAAAGCCTATTCTCTTCTTCAAGTATTGAGATCCTGCAAACTTGATACTTCTTGCCAATAAACTATTATAATAGTGTTCTTGCATAAAATTTAGGAAAGCATACACATTAACTAAAATGAATATGCAACATAAACATTCACATACAATCAACAATAAAACTATAAAGCAATCTAGCTCTTCTAGTCTTACCCTTCTTGTAGACAACTCCACTTGAAGGCCACAATCCAATAATTAAGCAAAAAGAACAACACAAGTTACCTCACAAATTAGCACACCATTTGACAAGAAGATCCACACATGAAGCTTGATCACCAAATAGCCTCCAAAGTCTTTTATTCCAAAATAGAAATGATAGTACAATGATTTACAAGTGTAATCATTCACTAACTCCAACTAGCTTGCAATGAGAGGATGCCTTTGTTTAAATAACAAGAGGAGAGGTTAGGGTAGAGGAAGAGGGTGCACCACTTGGAGAGGGAGGGTGCACCACTTGGTGGTTTAACATGTGACAAGTGTGGAGAGAAGGCTGCCACCTCTCACACCACCCAATACAATGACAAGTGTGATCAAAGGGGAGAGGGGAAGGCGCCACCTCTCAAGAGGTAGGCGCACTTCCTCTTGAGGGTGCCACCTACCCAAGAGAGGGGCGCACCTCTTCTTGGCTCTCACTCAAAACTCCAATTACACCTCACTTATTCAATCCCAATCAAATCCTACTTGTCTCTTACGATTGCCACATAGCCTTTTAGGATTTATTTCACTCAAACATGTTTCCCAAAAAATAATGTTTGCTGATTTTTTCTGATTTTTTATGTCTTTTTTGGGTTTTGTGAGGAAAATTAACTTTTTGGTGACTAAAATCACTAATTTCACTCACCAAAGTGGGTACTAGGTAATGTGAGTACTCTAGGTCCAAAAATAAGTACCCCCAAGGCATAGGAAGACCCATGGTACCACTTTTTTAATACAACTTTATTTTATAATTAAAAAATTCATTTTTACGAAAAAAATTTAATTAACTGAAAAACAAAAATAAAACCTAAAGGAGACTTAGCACATTTCCATAAAACTTTAGGAGGATGTTTAGCATGGTAATATACATTAGACACTAGGCTTAGATCCATGCTAAGGCCTAACCATGACTATATACTCCAGCTTTGGATAAATTGAGTGAAAAAAACTTGGAAATTATAAATTGCCTCAACAGCAAAATATAATTAACAAGTAAAAAAAAAACACTACAGAGTAACAACTCATGCTTTAAGTCTAAGGTGGCTAAGACCTTTTACAAAGTTTATCATGCAACATCTCTTATTACAATTCCCCGGAGGGTATGGAAAATGTGAAAAAGGTTGGTCTCATTGACCGGCTGAACTTCTGAACTCTGAATCTTGAACAAGGAATTGTTCAATCTTTGGCAGCTCGTTGGAAGTCCATTCTAGTGCAACTTGGTGGATAACAGTTCCCAAAAGCAACAAAAAATTGCCAAGTTCACCTCATCACATGGAAGAGATTTTTTTGCTCCCGAGAGCATTCTGCAATCGCTCAAGGAGTGCTTCCTAAATGCTCCCTAAAATGGCAAGGAGCAAAATTTTTTAAGAGGGAGCGCGCTCCAAAAAAACGCTTCCATAAGGGATGTGTTGATATTATGGTAGTTGCGGGAGGTATTTACCTCCACGTGTAAACCTGACGAGAATAGAATATTCCGGGAAGCAAGAAGAAACCCTAATTAGTTGGCTAATAACCCTAGAAAACAAGTCGGCTCAAGAGGATAACTTGTATTAAGTTATTAGCCTCCAAGAGAAGAAGTCGGCTAAAGGAAATATTATATACTAAATAAATAGGCACCCAGAATGAGAAGTCGGCCCAAGCAGTTTGTCAGATTTAGTATAAATACAGGAGGCCAATCTTCATTCTAGCAAGCATTCTCATAACTATAGAAGCAACACTTGTACGCACTGCAGTTGGCCAATTTGTGCGCAAGTTTGGAGGAGAGTTGTCGTTGCAGCTGCTACAGCTAGCAGATTTTGGTTTTGGCTTGGACTATCTCTTGGTTATGGTTTGGACTCTTTGATCAGCTCTTGCTTGGTGCGCTATCCTTGGAGAGAAGTGTGCTATCTTGTTTGGCTATCTAGCCTAGAGTTTGCTTCCGAAATGATTCTCTGTCAAGGTTAAGGTGCTCGGGGGTGGCTTCAGCCTATGGTTGGGTGACAATAGTGATATTGTCTATGGTTAAACAAGCATATCCATCATATTCTAACAGGTTATGGGCCCACACCTCCTTCATTCAGTCTAACCACTAGAAGGGAGCATAGCCATAAGGATACCAAGCTCGTTGAAGAACTTTCACTAGGGTTTCTAGCAGGAGCAGTTCCCAAAGCACTGTCGCTAGGGTTACTAGCATGTGCAGTTGCAGAAACCCTAACCCTCTCGTTGAGGCACCTTAAGTGAAGGGATTGACCTAATTTCCGGATAGACTAGTGCTCCCTAGCCTAGCGCATCTCCTGGTACTCTCAGCAAGCAAAAAAGTCAATTTTGAGTTTTTGGTCAAATCTAGGGTTGACCCAGTCAAGGCAACCATGACATACTCTATGAAGTCAGAAAACAAGTTAGATGGGGCTTCTAACTTCAGAGCGTTGAAGACAAGGATTGACCTCATCCTTGCCAAGAATAAAGTGTTGGATATCGTGAAAGGAAAGATCGTGGAACCAGAGTTTGAAGAAGGAAAAGAGAAGGAACCGTAGAACGTTGCAGTTATGGAGAAGTTCAAAGACAGTGACATCAATGCCATGACTATCATAGTGGACTTTATAAAAGACCACCTCATACCCTACATCTCCCATCTTGACTCATCTAAGAAGATGTATGATGCCCTAACAAACCTCTTCTCAGTCAGAAAAATTGGACAAATAATGAGTCTGAAGAATGAGCTCTGTGACATGAAGATGAATGATGATGACAACATAACATCATACTTTGTGAGAATCTCTCAGTTAAGAGATCAACTACAAGCTATTGAAGAGATCATCTCAGAGAAGGAACTAGTAAATATAGTACTCAACGGTCTTCCCAAGACATGGGATGCATTTGTCGCAAGTATGAACACAAGGAAGGAGTATCCTATATTCGAAGAACTTTGGACTTGTTGTGCACAAGAAGAATCAAGGATTAGTGCAAAAGAGAAACCTCAAAAGAAATACGATGATCAAGCCTTCACAGCAAGATTCAAGAATTCCAGGAACAAAAGGAAGTTTGGTTTGTTATCGCTCAGTTTGTAGTTTAAGTCAAATAGCTGAAGAATAATGGTCAAACTAGCGTAACAAGAGCTTCCCCACCCATTGTCACCTCGATGGGGGGCTCTTTCTATTTAGGGTGGCTAAACCCAAGGGAGACGTCCCTGGCAATCTGGGGTTTTGAAAGGCAAAAGGTTTAAAGGATCAAGGCAAGTTTTCCCTTTCACAGATTACCGCCAAGAAGATAGTCAAAATGAAGAAATACCACAGAAGAGGCACCTGTTTGCGAGACAAGACAACAATAAAACTGATACATGCAGTAGTGGTCAATACTTCATTAATCAATGACTATCAATATTTAATATACGTGAACATAAATAACAGTAATTATTGACGAAGTCAATGATTGCAATAATGACAATCAATGCTGTAAACTTCGTGTCGGGGAAAGTGTCGGCGAGGGTGGCGGAGACATCATGTCGGCGACATCGGCGGAAAATGTCGGAATATGTCGGAATATGTCGGCAAGACCTCAAAAAAATACAAAAACAATCATTTTTTTGAATTTTTTGAATTTTTTTAAACTTGTAAAGCAACAACAACATCAAATAAACACTTTTCTACATCAATATGAAAATAGAACCAATAAATAAGATGCATAAGATGTCAAGTGGTCACATATCGTTACTAAACTGAAAATTCTGAAACATGTTCCTGATAGGATGATAGTAGATACAAAATCACATCAACTGATCAAAATAAATGTATCTCATGAGATGAATCATCATGAGGCATCTAGATACTAAATAGTACAT
>JASDQU011029417.1:7397-21678 GCA_032191745.1 Picea mariana
TTATCATGACAACTAATCATCCTTGCTCATTTACTCTTTTATTTATTTGTACTAGTTTTCGTGGGGAGTTGGAGCACATTCCCGTTAAGCTATCATTCAAAACATAATTTTCACGACTCTTCAGAATGGAGTCAACCATGCATCCATGGTATTCATTCAATCTGGGCAAGTTCTATGCTTACCTCACATTTTACTCATCAAGGAAACCATGTTGGACCTTTAGTATACTTATACTCTTACATCATACATGTGCATCCCTTGCATAATTAATACCATTTGTACCTAACTGGTATTAATATCATGCTTTATATCAAGAAGCTTCACAATGCATTAAATCCATGCACTCAATCATACACACACAACTAAGTATTCACCATACTAGCTTAGTTTTATCATTAGTGTTCTTTAGTTATAGATTACAGTTGCTTACATGACTAATATCACAGTTATAACTCATACTGATCTTGCCTTCTCTTTATGGCAATAACCAACCAGTGTCACTTTCCCTTTTATACTATAACAGCTGGCAAGAAAACCTTCTTGCCTCAAATTCTATAGGACTTTACCCATCTCACCTTTCTTATGGTCATGAGGACTTTACCCATCTCACCTTTCTTATGGTCATGAGGACTTATATACTCTGAGTTTAATATAAATATGTAATTATACTACCATGGATCCTACTTGATCCTATCAGATTCCTTTAAGCCCACAAAGGTATTAACCATTATATAATTAGCCATCATCAGTTCCTGAGGTTCCAACTGCCCGTGCTTAGAGGTAGTGTTATGAACACTAGGTCATCCATCCTTCGGACTTCAGCTACCCTCAATAGAACCTTTCCACCTTCAAATATCCACACTAAAGTCCTATTATTAGCATATCCCTACTCTGGTAAGAGTAGTTATCACTTTGACAAGGGTTAAAGAAATTCTTATGCTGAAATTCAACAAGAATTCCCAAAATCACAGGTTCAATCTGCAGTCCTTCTCCTCAAGGAGTAAATGAAGATAACAATACCTCTTTTTGCAACTTGTGCATGAGCCCAAGAAGGCCAAGTGTTGTAACCATGCTCTGATACCAATTTGTAACACCCCTATGGCGGGGCGTAAAAAATCTGTGCTTCTTAAGGGAAATCGATGTCCTCATTCAGGGATTCTACTCCATTTTGCTCTTCCAGGGATTTCCAGCCACAACCTGCATGCTCTGAATCAAGCTCGAAACTAGAAAATATCCTCTTCTAAGTACTTCGGGTTCTTCCATTCCCTTATACTTGCATATTATTGTGAGTCATGACCAAACTCCAAAACAACAGGTGCCAAGCCAATCACCGCATGAATTTCCATAGAAAGGAAATTCTTCAAAGTTCAGAATCCTTGGGGATTTTGACGGTCTTGATTCACTTCGGGACTTCGACATTCAGGAGTGGATGCTCACACAACCTTTCCTCTCGAATTACTCCATACTCGGAGTCAAGAATTGTGTGTCGCACGTCCTTGTCGATCAACAGTCATGGTTTACTTAGGGATTTCAGCGTTTGAGATTTTGTACCTCTCCACACCTACTTTCTCCCGAAAGGATTTCACCCAAAGTTAATGATTTATTGACGTGTGTATCGCATGAATCGATCACTACAAATCACTTCAGGACTTCACGCTTTGGAGTTCCAAAGTAATCACCAACGCAAACCCCCAGAGTGCAATCCTTTCGGAATGTCAGATCTTCGGACACACATCCTCCACTATCAACGGTCAGGATGAACTCCGATGCTTCAGTCTTCAGGAGTTCTCGCCTCTTCCCAAAATCTTTCCTAAGGAGTGATTTTTCTCTGAAGTGGCATATATTCTGACACATGTCCTCTAATATTGACGGCTCAAGTGAACTTCAACCTATGGGCCTTTGGGAGTTCTCGCTTCACACAATCCATTTTCCTCCGGAGCACTAAACCTCTGAAGCGAAGGATCTGGTGCCACGTTTCTCCTAGTGCCAATGACTAGGATGGAATTCGACACTTCGTGAGGTTGAATCACTCCTCGACTAAAATCTCCTGGAGTTGGTCAGTGTCGGTATGACCACGACCTAGATCTAATGGTCCTAATCTATCCATGTAGACCCCATATCGATGGTTCACAACCTCCTCTTAGGGTCTCACTGTTGCACCACTCTTGGCAACACCATCAATCGAAACATGCCTTCCCACGTGCTCTCGATATGATAACCACCTTCCCTCGATCAAACGGTCAAGAGGGGTCCCGAAGGATACATAGATCCATGGTCCACATTACTTCACTACTCAGTTCTTCGAGGGTTTTGGCGTTACTAAGCTTCTATCCTCCTGAAGTGATTAACTAACTACCTCCTAGATCTGACGGTCGGGATGGCTCTCGGGTATGCTCAGATCTAAGGCACATATTCACTTCAGGACTTCGGGACTTCGAGGATTTTACCTCCGTTACGGAAAAATCACTCAATTCGCCGAACTCGCGAAGTCTAAAGGACTCAAGGGGTTAACTCCCACACTCTTTCCTGTATCCAATCATCACAATAGACCTTGGATCTTCCCGAATAGATCTCGTTCATTCATCTTCCATACAAAGGAACCTTCCCTTTAGATACTTCAATCTCCCTATTCTTCCTGAGATTTGTTATCTTTGAAAGGCTTACGAGCTTTGTGCTCTTTCTCTTGAACTTAACACTTATAAGAAGTCTTCCATGCACCCCTTACACTCATTCATCAACTCTAGAACTTAAGTGGTTCTCAATCTCTTCTTGCCTCACAGAGATCCTGTGCATATGTGCACTATCTCGCCTAAGCTTTAATAGACTCCTCCATCCAAGGGACTCTAAAGGACTAGGAGTGTCGACATGCATACGTGAAACTATGCCCAAGGTCGACAAACTCACAGTTCGTGGCTCTAGCTTAATCCATCACAGGGCTCAAGCATTTACAGGTACAAGTCATGTCCAAACCATATAATTTATTACTTGCCTAATTACAAAATCAAGAAGAAATAAATGGGATACAGTATAATCATTAAGAAATCATGCACATCCCTGAAAACATTCACAATATATCCAATTTTATTACATAATTACAACTCAATTACACAGGGTAGGAGAATACTTATCTATTACAAGTTGCAGCTGACTAACTGACTATGGGTGTGTGCCTTCCCAACCAACCATAGGCTTAGATTCATTCATCCGTAGCAATTTTTCCACCCCCATTCCAAGCCATTATATCACTACAGAACTATGCCATCTCTCAAAGACATTCTGTCTATCATAGTATCTCTGCGAGGTTTATCAAATGCTTCCTCAGCATCAATCCCGCATTCGGATCCTTCAGGTCATGTTCTCTACACTTCCTTTTAGTTTGCGCATCTCCTTCTGATCTTGCACTCTCATCTGGTGTCTCTTCACTTACCATCCCCCTGTATGTATATTAACTTCCTTCATTAGATATGTTTCTGACCTATCTTGTTCGTTCTGTCAAAAGGAAGCTTGGGTCTGCAAGTCTCTTTGGTACTTCGGGTTGATAGCCCATGTTTCCATTCATGGGGGTGGTTGATTGTTGAACCACTAGTCCTTTCCTTCATTATTTGATTCTTTCCTCTAGAGATATCATGTCTTGTACTACATATGGATGGGTTATCTACACCAATTTCATTTTTTCATCAAGTACAAAAACGGTACAAATAACAAGGTAGCCGATATGATTTCAAGACCTCCTATTGTTGCTTCTATTATTTTGAATAATACTTATTTATCTCATGATAGATATATAGAAAGATATTCCATCGATCAAGATTTTAAAGAAGTATATGAGAATCTAACCCATGGTTCACACGTAGAGAACTATTGTTTGTAGGGAAAACTACTCTACCATCTTGGGAAGCTACGCATTCCTACAAGTGAATGAGTCCATATAATACGAGAAGCTCACACTTCTCTTGTGTCTGGGAATTTTTGGGTAGGAAAGGCTATGGCTCATTTGCATAGGTTTTGTTAATGGCCTCAAATGAAAGCAATTCTAACTAAATATGTAAAGGGTTGTGTGATGTGTTCTACTTGTAAGCCCACTAATAGAAAACTAGGGATATACCCACCACTACCTATTCCATCCCATCCATGGAAAAGTATCTCCATGGATTTTGTAGGAGGTTTACCAATGACCAAAGGGGGTCATGACTATTTGTATTTTGTAGTGGATAGGTTCAACAAGATGTGTATCTTGATGCCATGTAAAAAGCATATCACTATTGAGCATACTGCTAATCTCTTCTTTCAGCATGTTTGGGTTCACTTTGGGTTACCCACATCCATTGTCTCGGATCGAGATACTCGATTGCTTGAGAATTTTTGGACTACCTTGTGGAGAATGATGGACACCAAATTGAAGAGGTGCACAACTTTCCATCCACAAACTGATGGAAATATAAAGGTGGTAAATAGAATAGTGGTACTTTTGCTTCGAGGCTGCTGCAGCAAGCATCCCAAGTTATGGGATGAACAGATACCCTATGTACAACATGATTACAACCGAGATTTACATTCATACACTCAGAGTTCACCTTTTGAGACATTTTTTAGGTACCTACCCAAGGTTCCTCTAGACTTGATGTATGGGAGAGATGTCAATGCGAATGAAGAACAAACAGAGGATAGAGCCTGCAAGTTCATCAAGAGTATCCAACAGATACACTATGTAGTTAGGCAACAGTTGGAGAAAATTCAAGCACGGTATAAATATCGGCATGACAAGCACAAGGTTGATCATCGATTTTAGGTTGGAGACTGGGTATGGATTAACATCAACAAGGAGAGATTGAAGTGTGAAGGAAAGAAGCTCAAGCCCATTTGTTATGGACCCTTCACTATCTTGGAGAAAAGTGGTACTAATGCTTTTTGTCTGGATGTTCCACCTTATATGTAGAATTACTCAGTTGTGAATGTCGAGAACTTGAAACTTTTTGAGCCTCCCATGATCATGGATCAAGACGAGGAAGTTTTAATACCTTCATTTCATGAGTTTTCACCTGAGTACCTGGATGAGTTATAGGAAGATATCATCCTAGACAGAAGGACGAGAAATTCACACAGGGGTGATTTTGATTATCTTCGAGTAGGATTAAAGGGCACACATCTATGCAAGGCAAAGTGGATAGAGAAGGACAAACTGAGGGGAATCTTCCCTCACTTACCTGTTGATTGATGAAATCTTTTGGTGGTCCAAAAATCTCTCAGTGGGAAGGCATGATCTAAAAAGGATCCATAGAAGGATAAGAACAACTCAGAACTCACAGAGGAAACTCAGGACACTCAGAATGGCCTCAGAAAATAGAGAGAAGTAAAAAATTCAAAGTTCCCAAAACTCGGTGAAAATGAAATGGTCGTGAAGATCATGTCTTAATATTTCTAATAGTGCAAATGACTCATCAAACACAATTACAGATTGAAAGATATTTGCAGTCAAAGTTTGGTCAACCTAGCCCAGTTAGTAAGGGATGAGTCAGCATCTTTAAAACACACGTGGAAGGATCAGGAAGGTGACATGTGTCATGATGATGCCAACATTATGTCATCATGGTGATGTGGAAGAACTAGAGGATGCCACGTGTCACCTAGTTTTGGTACTTTCACGCCGATCTATGGACCAATAGGATTGTGCCACGTTGAAGTCTGTACAGTCTATATGTTGATGTGGAATGATGACATGGAGTGTTGACATGGAATGATGACATGGAAGAGGAAAATGTGTCTCAATGGGAAGCTTCCATGTGGCCCAATCATTGGTTCCATGTGGCAAGCGAAAAAAACACCATGACAGCCCGTGAGCAAATTTTGAAAAAAATTAGAAGTTTGGTGGGTCCGCCAAATCTAGCGGACCATGCCAAACTTGGTCATATTCTACAACATTGGAGATATGGATAGAGCCGCTGCTAAACATAGTGGAAAAACTTTGTAATATATATATACATTGCAACGAATTAAAAACCAAAAGGGGGAGGCCCATGAATTTGACCACGTGACCTCCTCCACACTATACGCCTTTGTATTAACACCCAAACCAACATGCCAACGACCCTCTTTGTAATCAACGCCCATTGTTTTTACTTAAATACGGAGTCCTCCCATCCTTCGGAGGATGGCACATGTACGGTATGGCCTTTGGGCACACATTTCTATGCAATCCAGTCATCAATTGCAGGTTGCACATAGGCACAAAAATCGAGACAAATTTCTTCTTGGGCCTGGGAGTGCCAGAGTCAGATTAAGGTGTGGAGACAGTCATTTTTGGGTAATTCAATGCCACAAATTTAGTGTTGCTTTTTCTGCAGTTTGATTTCAAAATGAGGTATACTTATGTATTTTGCCAAATTCTTTTGCTGAGTTAATGAAAGAGCCTACCCATTTGAGAGCGGGACTTGGAGATGTAGTCCACCAAGGAAGAAATCTATTATCAAGTTTTTTTGTTCATATTTGATGCTTATGTCTCTTCATTTTTGATATTTTCCATATTTAGTGGTGCACTTCAATTTATGCTCATTTAATGCAATTATTTATAAGTTACTCGATGAAAAGATGTCAGATCATAAATACACTGAACCAATGGACAACAATATGGAATTATATGCTCTTTACCAGCTATAGACCATAACAGTAGGAATGAGACCAGATTACATAAATCCCACTATAGATTGATCAGTAAGTTGGAGAAGCATACAGTCTGCTGATGAGGATTAGGAGTTAGCATTTGACATTTGGAAACAAGGCTCATATGAACGATTCTCAAGACGATGTGAAACTGTCAGAGAAGCGAGATGGATTGGAACCGATATCAGAGAAAACCCGACATATGATGGTACCTTAGAGGTACACAATTTTATTGCCCATCATGGAAGAGAAAATAGTGACGGATCAAAGGATCTTCGTTCTTGACTTAGCCTTGCAAGATACCCCCACTAGATGGTGAGCCACTCATAAATTCTTGATTATGGAGTGGGAAGATGCGAGACAAGCCATCTGATGTCGATTCCAATGTAGGGATCAGTTGAAAGAAGAGATGAATATAAATTTTGAAGATGCGCAATTGTTCGATGGACAATATGACCCTAAAGTGCATATTGAGCATTGATTGAAGCAATGGCGAGTTGTGCAAGTACCCTCTCACCTATGGGTTCATGTATTTCTCCATTCATTGGGTCCAATCCCCAAATACCAGTACATAAATGAATAGACCAGAAGACAAACAACCTATTGGAAGACCTTACTAGACCAATTTTGCAGGGACTTCTCCTATACAATTAAGTACCCTGAGCTCAACACAGTTCTTCAAAGAATCAAAGAAATGTTTTTAGTGATATTTGCAAAAAGAGATCAAGTTCAATAGTATGTGTTGACCATGTTCAATTGCTTCAGTCTAGTCTGAGTTTTGAATATGATAAGATAAATGTAGTTTGTTGCAAAGTTGAGAAAGACCTAGAAAAACCCGATGACTTAGAAGAGCTTACAAACTTAACTATTAAAGAAATGGAAGGCAATAGAGAGATTCATGATAGTATACCTAGTCACGCCAATAACTCCTACAACCATCCACTGAAGTTGCAGAAAGTTAATATAGGGAGTATATACCATCCTCATATAGATTACATAGGAGATTACTGGGATGAGAAGGCTATGAATGAAGTACGCATCTTTTTGCGGGAGTATGACGACTTGTTTCCAAAAACATTCTCAGAACTGAAAGGTATAAAAGGAGCCATGGGAGAAATGAAAATTAAGTTGAATCCCAACTCAAGACCTGTGAAGCACAGACTATACTGCCTTAATCCTAGAAAAAAGATAAGGTCAAGAATGAAGTGGACAAAATGCTTGTGGAAGGACTTATTTTCCTAATCAAAGAAACATAATGGATTAGCCCCATAGTTATCCAAAGCAAGAAAGATACAAAAGACATTCGAGTCTGTGTGGACTACAAAAGTATTAATTCTACATGTGTGCATGATCCATTCTTGACACCTTTTAGTGAGAAGTGTTAGATCAGGTTGCGGGAAAAGAATCTTATTAATTTACAGATGGATTCCCATGATATCATCAAGTCAGAATTGCAGAGGAAGATAAGAAAAATACCACATTCATAACTGAATAGGGGCAATTTGCATACAATGTAATGCCCTTTGGCTTAAAGAATGCCCTTGTAGTCTTCTTTTGAATCATAATAGAAACATTTCAAGAGTTCATCCATAAGTTTATAGAATTCTACATGGACGATTGGACGGTATATATCCTATTAAAACACCAAGTAGGGATACCCTGGTTAATGTTTGATAGATGTTGTGAATTGCAGATATCTCTGAATCTAAGGAAGTGCATTTTATGTCTTCCGCATGGCAATCTCCTAGGCCATATTGTATATAGAGAGGGAGTTTTGGTAGACCTAGCTAGAGTTGCGGTCATTCTGAACATGCCACCACCTAGAAGTGAGAAATTAGTGTGCTCCACACTGGGACATAAAGGATATTACCGTAGGTTCATCAGAAGGTACACAACTATCACTGCACCCATATAAAAATTGTTGAATAAGTCTGAACTATCTTGGTGGACACCATAATGTGACAAAGCATTCAACATTCTCAAAGAAAAATTAAGTATTGCACCTATCTTGATATTTCCCAATTGGGAAATTGAATTCCATGTACATGTGGATGTATGAGGTATTTCCCTGGGAGCCATTTTAGTGCAACCAGGGGAAGGAAATATGGACCACCGTATCAATTTTTCCAGTCGAAAACTATCACAAGCTGAGCATAACTACACAACCCCCAAAAGGGAAGGTCTATCTATGATTTATGCATTACAAAAGTTTAAACACTACTTGTTAGGCTCTCATTTCAAGTTTTTTACTAACCACTCTATCTTAAAGTACCTAGTTAATAAACCATTACTTGAAGGAATAATTTTCAGGTGGCTACTTCTATTTCAATAGTTTTCATTCGAAGTCATTATCAATCCAG
Organism: Picea mariana; assembly: GCA_032191745.1. Classification (NCBI taxonomy): domain Eukaryota; kingdom Viridiplantae; phylum Streptophyta; class Pinopsida; order Pinales; family Pinaceae; genus Picea; species Picea mariana. Next base: position 16,415 of record JASDQU011029417.1, read on the forward strand.
GAAGATCCAATGTAGGTCTAGATCACCTTTCCAGGTTGGAGTCAGGGGAAAATGGTGGAGTAGTGGATGATCAACTCCCAGATCCGAACCTATTCCGAATTGAGGCCATCCCTGAGTATATTGAAGATATTTCTATGTTCCTCGGTACAGGGATCTTCGTAGAAACTTACTTTGCAACCGAAAAAAAGACATATGGTGGTCCGCGCAACCGACCATCAATTGATTGCGGGACAACTGTACAAGTTGGGACTAGATAACATCCTCAGGAGATGTGCCTTGAGCCACGAGAGGCAAGATGCCCTGTGGGAATGAGACATTGGAGTTGTGGGAGGACATGTTGGAGGTAAATCTACTGCACATAAGGTACTTCAAGCTGGATTATGGTGCGATACATTATTTAAATATGCTAAAGAGTAGGCTAGATATTGCAACCTATACCAAAGACTAGGGAAGCCATCACGCAGAGATGAATTACCCCTTTAGTGAGTTAGGGAACTTCGGGCATTTGAGAAGTGGGTTGTTGACTTTATTGGACCAATCAACCCACCAACTAAGCATTCAAAGGCCAGATACATCATTACCGCAACCGATTACCTCACAAGATGGGTTGAAGAAGAGGCAGTTCAAGATTGTTCAACAAATATAACTGCTAGATTCATCTTTGAAACTGTCATTACTCGGCTTGGATGCCCTAGAAGTTTGACCAGTGATATAGGTAGTCACTTTATTATCAGTACCATCACAAAGTTGACAACATAATTTCTTATACATCACCACAAAAGCGATCCTATCATCCGCAAGCTAACGATACAATGGAGGCATTCAATAAAATTTTTGAAAGACGACTGAAAAAAGTATGTTGCACAAATAGGGAAGACTAAGATGATAGACTTCCAACACTCTTGTGGGCTTACAGGACTAACACGAAGAAGCTACATAGGTATACTCCGTTTTAGTTGGTTTATGGGAAGGAAGTTTTTGTACCGGCATAGTTTATCACCCGTAATATATATATAGCACATGATACACACATGACAAATGAAAAATCGGTTGTGCAAAGGATTGTAGACTTGCAGAAACTAGAGGAAGCAATATTTCTAGCAAATTTTCATCACACAGTTGAGAAATCTAGATAGAAAGCTCGGCATGACAGACACATTAAGGCCAAAATATTTGTGCAAGGGGATAAGGTACTACTCTATGACAACCGATATTAGAAGCATCCAGGCTAGCTGTGCATGCATTGGTTGGGTCCATTCATAGTTGTGGAAATCCAACACTCTAGTGTAGTTAAGCTAACACAACTGGATGGTATGCTTGGACTAGACTAGGTGAATGCAGCCCATCTGAAACCCTACGTTTCCCATGATTAAGCCAAAGGAGAGTTTCTCCAGGCCAAGGGAGCATGTACAATAGTTAGATTTAATTTTTTTGTAATCTCATTAATTTAGTTAATAACGTCGGATTGTGCATAGTTGCGCTACGATATATGTTTTTGTTTCAGTCTAAGTGTTGCTTCTAGACAAGAAACACTTCTTTGGTCACCAAGGGTCGAAAGAGCCACCATTACATTAAATGAATTCATTAAACCTGAAGGGGACCCCATTGTGGTCGGGGGGGATCTGAACTGTATCACATCCCATGTGCCATACACATCTCGTCTAGTCATGCCCTTTATGGAAGCTACAATAACCCATCGGCACGTTCCATCAAGCCATAAAGGCGTGATACATGTATATTCCATCGATATCCCCATCGAGATACTCAACCGTTAAAATGGTAATCCCCTCAGGTCGACCACGTCCATGTTAGTCTGTTCATTAAAGCCCAGATCACCCTATATATTTTACCCCGTTACTAGTCTTGTCGGACACCTAAGCTTGAGATTGTGTTTTTGGCCTAATCATGAGTGTCTTTATGTCTGACGACAAAGTTTTTTAGTTATCTAGTTTATAAGATCTTGCGAACCCATGGGCGAGACTTACTGTTTATCTCAACTATTTTTTTTTTCTTGCGCCATTTGCACCCTCATCTGGTGTATGATATCCTCTTCCCCAGTCGTGACCCTGACCCGTAACTCAGCTAGTCTAGTTTTCTAGCATTCAAGAGTGAGCATGCCGAGAGAAACAAGAGGTTAGATTTTCGCTCCCAAGAAGCAATTATAGATGAGTTGTATGATCCCAGGATCAAGATCATAGGTGATGTCAAGGGGAAGACTTAGCAAGTAAAACTCCTAGACCTTGACTTGATGGACCAAGTATTGTTTCCGCAGATGAACATTAGCATGTTCTAGGAATTGGCTCCAGATGCAATAGGAGGCATGCGATTTGTCTCAAATCAAGAATTCATCAACCTGTTTAATTCCACCATCATGAACCTTAGGGACTTACTGGTCTTTGGAACCACTGATGAGGTTGTGCAGTGAAAAAAAAATTATGATCAATTGAGTGCATGATAGGAGCCTATGGCTTGACCAAAGATATATGATTCATGCAAACGACATCCACCAGCTCACCGGATTATCTATTGAGGGTGAGGATGTGTCCAAAGGATTTAAAGGCTCGAGCAAGCACGAGAAGAGGAAGGGAAAAGTTAGTATGTACGAGAAATTACACACTCAGAGAGGAGGGTGCACGACGAAGATTGACCCTATTATTCTAGAAACGGTCCAGACATCCTGTTATGTCATTGCGAGTAAGGTCATGCACTCCTACTACAAGGGAGAATGCACCTTAGATGCTCTTTCAGTAGCATCTAATAGAGTTGTGTTCAATTGGTGCAGCTACCTACTAGAGGAACTCCTAGTTTTTTGTGAGGAAGCTCAGGAGAAAGGAGGAACTTTCACATATGGATACATGTTAGTAGAATTTGCAATGTGGAAGTGGAAGCCACTGATGGGAACACAGTTGGCACCAATGGACAAAGGTCGCCTTATGAAAATGTTTTAATTATGGCATGCAAGGGCAGATCATGAGAACTTGGAGTTCAACAATGCAACCTTTTCAATGTGACCTAGTCATAACCATGCTCTTGATGGAAGAAATAATTGTCTCTAAGGAGGATATGATAGGGTGTATTACCTTTAATTTTGAGATTATAAGTTATAAAATTATTTTGGATCTTCTCTATCTTTCTCCAAGACTTTCTAGAGATACTACATCCCCAAACTTCACATCCATACAAAATAACAAGAGTAACAAGAGTCTCAACAAGGATTTTTTTCTTATCCCATATCAAAAGATCGGTTGATATACAATTGTTTTCAAGCCCATAATAATCTTTCCACCCTCCATTTATCCTTTTCTCTATGCTATAATTCCACTTGAGTTTGTGATGAATATCAATGTCAAGAAATGTGTATGAATGCACTTCCTCCAAGTTGTTGTTGTCATATACGAGAGTATTTTGCCAATCAATCAAACTTATCAATGCAAATGCGAAAAACCAATCAATCTTCTAACTTGTCAATGCAAATGCGAAAAACCAATCAATCTTCTAACTTGTCAATGCAAATGTGAAAATGAATAAGAGACAAGAGACAACCTTATTTAACTCTGATATTAAAGTTAATTTCTTTGGAACAAGCTTCCATGTTTCTAAACATAACAATAAAATTCCTTATTAAATAAAAATAATCATTACTATTTAAACTCTTCATGAAACAAGTCAATCCGATTTTTTACTTGATTAACATAAATCAAAATCATATAAAAAATTCGGCCTCTCTTTATGGGTTGGGTAACTTATTAAGTGGATTAAGTCTTCTCGAGCCAAGTCAATCCTCATTGTTTATTATAAAAATCAAAATCGACTACAATCTCATTGAGAGAAATGCCCATCCGCCGCTAAATATTCTAGTGTCGACTTAAGTGTAGCATGAAGGAAACATAAATTACTGTCCATCGCTAATTATATATAAATTTAAGTAATAATAAAAGTACTTAAGTCATAAATAAGTTAAACTTACAACTGTTTTTAATTGCTAAAGTGTCTATCTAGTAGCGGTGTTTTCTCATGAAAGCTTATATCRGTGTCAAGATTCTTTATTAATTTAATTTAGTGTGAATTGAAGCATGCTTYGCGGACWWACTAAGATATTGTTCAAGTTTTATCGCCATCAAACAAAATTTGAAATGACAGACATCAGTTTATTTAAAAAGTGGTTCAGTTTATTTAAAAAGTGGTTCCATCACTTGCACGACTAACAGGCAAAACGACCATATCTAAATAATGCGAAGATTTTGTGTTAATTTAATATGAATTGAACCATGCTTCGCGGACTTATTAAGATCCTGTTCAAGTTTTATTGCCATCAAACAAAATGTCCAAAGAGACACATCAATTTATTTAAAAAGCTTATCAGAGCACCAACTTGTTTCCTGACTGACTTGGGCTATTAACAGACAAAGTGAACATATATATATATTGGTATTTATATATATATATATATGGGTATTGATATTTTTTTTTTTGGGTGAAGTCATCTATTTATGTTTTTTAAATTGTATTTTTAAATGCATTAATAAATTTAACGTCTTTAAAAACTTCTTAATATTTAGATTATATAAACCCAACTACTTAAACTTTCCATTCTAATAATTTATAACCAGATTTTGGACAAAATCAATAGAAAAATATTCCAAACAAAAAGACAAAACCTAAAACGTTATGTAAATATGATGCAAAACCTAAAACGTTATCTAAATATGATGCTTAATGAAGACAGCCTGACAGCCTGCTTCGGAAAATAATAATAGAAAATGATTATATTAACAACCGATGACCAATTCCTCAAAAAATAATTCTTAATAGGACCCGGTATACTCACAGATTCTGAGGTAAGCAAGCCTGCAAAGTTTAACTGGGCTAGCAAAGCAGTGTTAACCCTACGAATATATTTAAATTGGGTAACAAGTAAGTAATGCCTCCCCAAGCAAAGTCCCGGACAGAAGATAACGTAAACGTATGCACGGTTTCCGTTACAAGCACCTTAGTCCTCGTCCTCATCACTGAAATACTATCACTTCGACAACAAGTACGCTGATCGAGTCCAGAAAACAATATTTTAGTTTCCCAGATATGGAAGGCAATTGATTTTGTCTTATATATTGTTCTTAAACGATTTTCGCTACGGAGTCGAGAGCAGCTGGGAACGACAAGGCAACGACAAGGCAGGTTCCCAAGAGCCCAGAACGGCCGAAGGAGGATGGAGAACCGTGTCTTTCATAATAGCTAAAAGGTAAAAGCTACAGCTGCAAAATTTC
>JASDQU011029418.1:0-13908 GCA_032191745.1 Picea mariana
CTGCAGACATGTTAACAAAGGGAGTAACCAGGGAGAAACTGAGTTCTTGCTCAGTTTCAGTGGGTCTTCAAGAATGAAGATGAATATGACAAATTTTCCAGGTGGGAGATTGTTGGTTGTGGAGCCTGATTATCTTCCTGATTTAGAGGTATTTTAATTTCAGCGGTGTTTATACCCCATGAAGTATTTACACCCCAGAAGTATGTACACTCTTCCACGCGGGGGAGTGCAGAGGGGGGGTACCCCCTTTGCAGGGTCCGGGGGGGCTATCCCCCTGGCTGGGGGGTCTGGGGGCAAGCAGGCCCCCAGCAGGGGTTCGGGGGCGAAGCCCCCAAAGCAAAAATTGCCTTGTAAAAGTATATTGTAATTTTATTGTAAATCTGGACCGTTCATTATAAGGTCGCAGATCTAACGATAGAGATTATGTTAGGGTTTTTTTTCCCTAGAAGGCAACCCTCTTTTATGAGGGAAATTTATTGTGGCTATGTATGTTGGCGAGTATTGTATTCTGAGAGAGAAGACTGTGAGAGAAAGAAGAGGAAGTTACAGTGGGTTTTTCTATAGGTTGTATCCCTTCATTTTGGATAATAATAAAGAAAGGACCTGGCAATTTCTCTGGTGGACATAGCCCACACTGGGTGAACCACGTAAATTTGTGTCTCTCTTGTATTGTGTATCTTCTGTGTTTTGTTTCCGCATTTGTTTTATTTTATTGCTCCGCAGTCCTATTTTTCTAACAATCATATCATCGGAGATCTCAAAGTCTAACTCATGGAGGTGGGTGGGAGGGAAAAACTGATCCTAATACATACTCTCAGGAGAGTTCTCAATCCATCTCAGGAATGGATCATTAAAAGTCAAAGGTTTAGGAGACCAACTCGAGGAATCTGAATGCTGGCTACCCTGGACGTCTTCATGACTTAAGGCCTGAGAAGGGTTTAGCAAGAGATGAAAGGATGATTGACAATTCCTTAAGGGGAAGCTAGAATACTATGAAAATAAGCTTCTTTTGTAGGTACTCAACTTTCCCCTAAAATCTAGAATGAGGTTTTGTTTTATAGAAGACTTGGGACAAGGGACATGTTTCCAAACCATACCTTTATTGACATAGAAAGGTAAAGCAATCAAAGGGAGGTTCAAAACCTTATCACAAGCATCCTGTTTTACGGAAGTAACCTCTTCTCTCTTATCAAGATCTAAGCAGAACGAAGGTTGATAACTTTCTTCATAGGATAAATCTAAGTGCTCAAATGGATAGTTAACAAAGTTCTCCAGGTATGATCGGAAATTATTCAGAGAGGATAGCATCAATTCATCCTTGGGTGTCTTAATAGAGTCAAGTTCTTGTTGCCTGATGTCAAAATTATTAGTAACTTCATGTGATAAATGCAAAGGCAACTTTTGGAAAGGACCATCAATGTCGTACATGGGATCACCATCATATCCAATCATATCACATCTATGTTTTCTGACATGTATGAATTTATCAAAATTATCAACAAATTCATTATCTTCATCATAACATGAAGGGGTTAAAACATCTGATACTTCTATGCTCTCTAAATCATAAGATAAAGAATCATTCAAAATTTGGAAAGGGAAATAACTCACCTTGTTTAATCCTTCCTCTGCAGGAGCTTCAAGTGTCTGAATAACTTCATCAAGTGGAAAATATGCCTCTACATCTTCAGTCTTGAGACATAGAGGATCAAGCTTATCCAAGGGTTCCATTTCCTCTTCACTTTCTGAGTCATAGAACAAGGTATCATCAAAAAACTGGAAAGAAGAATGACTTACCTCATTCTCTTCATCTTGTGTAGAAGGGATAGGATATTGGAGGGCTTCATCAGGTTGAGGAGTGGTTACTGGTGCTTCATCCTCATAATTCTCTTCTTTAGTCATATCTTCACTGCACTCTATTGAATCATGGGAAAAATCATGCTCCTTTCCAAGGGGTTGACAATGTTCTTCATGAATATCTTCTTTCACATTACAGGGTTCTTGATGTTGAACATGATAAGCATTTCTGAGATCTACCACAATCTCAGTAGTGAATCCCCCGTCTTCCAAGGCTATCGTGAGATTATGAAGGGCATCTTCATACGTTTGGCAGTAGGGTTTGGTAAGGTCAATAAACCTACTGATGAGGTGTATGAAAGATGATATACCCCTGTCTTCGCAACAACTCTAAAACTGATCTTGCAAGTAGGATGGCAGAGTGAGTATGAATGATTGTATAATAGCATCCTCTCCTGCCAAATTTGTCTTGCTCATATAGTCCAAAAAATTCATGATGTGAGGAGTTGGGAGACCCAAAAATCTTGGAGAGTTGTTTAGCCATTTTTCACCAAAGAAATTTGAGTATCCTCGAAAACTTTTGAAATCAATAGTTGGATACATTTGTTCCTAGTGTGCCATGATCCCATAACTTGGAAATATCATAGATTTGAGAGTAAGGTGGCATCCTAGAAAAGGTCAGTGGAGTTGCTAGATAATTTGCTAGAAACTATCAATGAAAAGGGAAAACACCCTAGTGGAGTCGCCGGGTAATCTTGTAAGATGAATATTCTAGAGACAAGGCTTACCGAAAAGTGTTGTCTAAGGAAGGTTTGACTCGGTGTTCCTCGGCAACGGTGCCAAAATGTTATCGCACAGTTTGTAGCTGGGAGAAAAGGCTATAAGGTAGAAGGCCAAACTGGTGTAATAGGAACCTATCCAACCCAATGTCACCACGATGGGTAGGTTACTTCTCTTTAGGGAGGTTAGGCCCAGGAGAGATGTCCCCGGTGACCTAGGGTTTTGAAGAGGTTTCAAAATATAATCAGACAATGACAAGTTTCCCCCTTCACATATCACCACCAAAGTAGATAGTCCGACTTATAGCCAATAAATACAACCAAGTAGGATCCCTGCCCGAGAACAAACTAACAATAAACTTGATATATGCAGGCTTTGGTTAGTACTTCATATACATTAAAGACTATCTGATATTCAATATGAGCAATTTAAAAGTAAATGTTGACAAAGTCAATGTTTACAAAATAGCAATGAAAGTAATGTCACTTCACCAACAAATACTAGAATGATACAACATTCAATATAACAAATCACTTCTTAACTCAATTAATGCCTTCAACAACCATTCAATTACTCAGAAGACAAAACGTTGTTGTATCAATGATATAATAGCAAGGAGTGATATCGGCATTCAGGGTTAGTAGGTTAGGGTGTTGAGATTCAAAATTTTAAGAGTTTGTTTGATCAGCTTCACTTCAATGTTTGAGGACTCTCAGATCATTGCCTTAGGGTTTAATGGAGTCATAACTGAAGGACGCAATGTTTGAAGGAGCTAAGATTTCAAAAGGATAGAGGGAGAAGTTTCAAGGTGTTGCTAAAGCAGGGCCTCAAAAATAGAACCCTAGGGGAGAGAGGCTCACTCCGATGTTGCAAAATCAAGGCCTCGTGCTCTCTTCTCCTTCCTGGCAAACAGCTAGCTCAAAGACAAGATAAACAGACCAAGACAAGAGGGTTTGATAAGGGAGGTGTTGCTAAAGAAAGGACTATCATCAAACCCTAGAAGAGTACGGCCCTAGTGTAGTAGGCCTAGGCCAGGGATGTCTCACTCTCCTTGGATTTCAAAAGGTACAGCTAGCAATAAATGAAGAGAGAGAGAGAGTGTGTAGCAACGACTAGGCTCTCTTCTTCTTCAATGGCCAAAAATTTCTCTTAAAGGGGACATGAGACAAGGACCTACTTGTGTGCTTGTCACCTAGGGTTTTGATTCAACAAATTTATAAGCAATATGCAAGAAATTTAAACTACAACCATTCAATAAGATTTTTTGCAGAAAAACACTTACAATTCATGAAGAAATAACCATGCAAACCCTAGTTGTAACACCTTCCTTCAAAAGAAACACCATAAATGCCAAAAACTCTCTTCCTTCAACAAGTGTGCATCACTTAGTTCAGCCAAAAACCACAATAGGGCACTAAAAATTAGACCTCACTATGAGTGAGTGAATTATGATGATAAAATGAGAGTCCAAACCCTAAATATATAGTGTATCAATGACCTAATTTTATGTTTTAGGTCATAAAAAGGCTGACAAGGCCATAATGTCAAAATCATATTGTTTTACATTAAATGATAAGTAAAAACCCTAATTAAGAAAAAAATAGAGTAAAATCCCCTTCAAGGGAGGTGTTATCCCTTTCTAGGGCTAATGAGACATCCAGGAGCAAAATGTTAGCCACCCAGGGGCCTCTCCAACATTTCACACGTGTCATTGCTTCCCATTCTACCTCCAAAATCGTCCATGAAGATGGATGATGTCATGGTGAAGATGGGGATGTCCTAAGCCTTCCAAGGCTAGCGTCCCATTGAAAAGGGGTCATTCCCCCTAGGTCTAGTCCTGCCGGAGTGTCTCTGGTGGAACGTCCTCTTCCTCTCAGGTGAAAAAACCCTGATCAAGATTTGTCCTGTCTCTGCCCCCTAATGGGGTCTCAGCATCCATTTGGTGGGCTCTTCATCCCCATGGAGGTTCGAATTGGTCATCTCCCCATGTGTATTGGTTCAAATGGTACCTGTCCAGTGTCTGTCGGGCATGGTCCTGCACATCAAAAACTACACCTCCATGGGCTCATCAGTCAGAAGGATCATAGCAATGTCAATCACTTCTCATCATCAATATTATTAAACATATGCATAAAACCCCTAGTACATCATTCAACAGCTCAAAGACATTACAAAAACCTGCAATACAAGATTGGAGAAAAGGACAAGGCGTCCTATTGGGCTATTGTCCACAAGAGGAGGAAATTTTCCAAGAAGATCTCATCCAAGCCATGTAAGTGAGGTGATGTGGCTAGGGGATGTCCAAACATGTGGGTGCAGTGAGGGATAAGGATGTATAAATGTTACCTTTGGGTGCCTTTGTAGAAGGCAAGTTGTACCTGTCATGGATGCATTTTTTCCAAGCCCATTCTTGCCTTTATTCATTTTTTTGTTTTATTATTTTATTTGTTTTTCTTCTTCTTTTTCTTTTTTATTCAAGAACGAACCAGGGGACACTGCCTTGGCATGGTGACCAGAGCTGATAGTGTTACCAACAAGTACTTTCACAGATATGAGAAGGTTGGCTCGTGATGAGACCCCCTTTCCCTTGGCCATGCAACCAAAGGTCACTACCCTGGCATATTAACCAGATGGTGGCAATGCCATACTATTAGGTACCCATGGACCTAATAGGCTAGCTCGTGATGAGACCCCCTATCCTCTTACTAGGTCTTGTTTTGTTATTTTTCGGGTCCCTCTTTTTCTTGCTGAGAGGCCTTTTACTGCCTTCTCGGGGATCCGTGGGCGAAGCATCTCGAGGTTTTATTTCTAGTTTTTTGTCTTTTACCAGCTGCTTTTACCTTCTGGGCCTTTATCCCCTTCTTCCCATGAGATAAAGTGAAATCCTACAAATAGGTCAACCCAATGCTCGGACAAGGGGAATGGGATAAATGAGTGGAAGATAAAATGAAACAGTGGTTCTATGATGGGAGCAGACGATGGCTTTTCAAAAATCCCCCCAGTGGAAAACCAAGACCTATGGGCACAGGCTTACTAGGGCACCCTGTCAATTTCCCCAACCATGGTCAAGTGGGCTAATGTAATATCCAAGCATTTGTTAGAGATAAAAGGAATCAGATGCACATATTTAAAGGTTTTAATGATCAAAAGTGACACATACCATGATACCTGGACCAATTACCTCATGGAGAAAGAACCTCTTCTAATACAGGATCAATCCAATGGTGATGGATGTTGTTTCTGCTGACAAGACAAAAATGATGAGTGAAGAAAAGGCGGGGCCCTTCAGGGCCATGCTGAGGTCAATCCTACTCTTGGTACTCCATGTCTAGAACCTGTGGGCCTCAAGACATGATCTCCTAGTTATCCCTAAAAAGTGGGGATAACACAAGCCTAGCAGACCAAGCGGTTGTTGCAATAGCACCATACAAAACTAGCACACATCTTCCCAGAGATAGCACACAAGAGAAACCACCACTAAGAATAACCAAGACCCCTAGTTGATGCAGAGTTGTGTCTTCTCCTTGCCTCAGACTTGCGCCTTCTTCTTAAGTGAGATAGATGAGTGAGTGAGTGTGTGTACAAATGAGCAAGGCTTCACCTTATTTATAGTCTTTAATTCACTTTAGTTGGGACCAGCTTCTTCTCTAGGAAATTCTATTTCCCCTTTATATTTTCCTGTGGGCCGACTTCGTTTCCTGGAGGTTCTAATTCCGCTTTATTCTTTTCATGTGGGTCAACTTCTCTTCTGGGGTGTTCTTCCACTATTCAATGGTCTTCCTTTGACTTCTATAATCTTCTTCTCTTCTAAGAAAGGTTGTCCAGGAGGGAATACCTCCCACAGCTACCAAAAACATGAACACTCCCTCTTAGCTAGGGAGGTATTCTTCCAATGTTTTCTACTAGTAGTCCAATGACTACCACCATAGTCTCATGACTATGTTGCAATCATCTTGTATCCCCAAGGCTACTACCATGAAATCCAGTAGTGCAAAACTACTGCCATAGTCTACTCGAATATACTGCAATCAACTAGTAGCTCAAGGATACTACCATTCCATCCAGTAGTACAAAACAATTGTCATAGTATCCACAACTATATTGCAATCAACTAGTAGCCCAAGGATACTACCATACCATCCAGTAGTACAAAAATATTGTCATAGTCTCCACGACTATCATGTAATCAACTAGTAGCCCAAGGCTACTACCATGTCATCTAGTAGTACAAAAATATTGTCATAGTCTCCATGACTATCCTTCAATCAACTTGTAGCCCAAGGCTACCACCATGCCATCCAGTAGAACAAAATTATTTTTATAGTCTCCATGACTATGTTGCAATCAACTAGTATCCCAAGGCTACTACCATGCATTCTAGTCATAGTCTCACGACTATGAATCTAGTAGCACAAAGCTACTACCATAGTCTCCATGACTACGCTATTATATTTCTCATCTCCTAGTAGTCCTATTCACACCCATCCATTGGGAAACACTACTACCATATCCCCAAGGCTACGCCATGGTCCTAATACCATCCTACAAGTCCCAAGACTTGTACCTGGCTACATATTACTCCCTCAGTCGCTCCACGTGACTGATCTAAGAAACCTTTGTCCAAAGGGAAGCCCATTGCACATTACACCTCCCTCTCAACGAGGCTAGACATTATGCATCATGCCAATCTTGTCTCTAAAGTACTCATACTTCACTCTAGACAGAGGCTTGGTGAGAATGCTCGTTATGTTCTCATTTTTGTATATGTACCAGAGATCCACTACTCCTTTCTACACCATGTCTAAGATGTAATGGTATTTTATCTCTATGTGCTTTGATTTTTCATGGAATACTAGATTCTATGAAAGCTTCACATAAATTTTATTATCACAATATATCAAAGTTGTCTCGAACTCTAGATCAAATAACCTTGCAAGCAACTTCTAAAGCCATATTTCTTTACAACTTGCAACATTGGTTTCAATATACTCTTCCTTTGTTGTACTGAGTGCCAATGACATTTTCTTTCTGCTCAACCATCAGATCATACATGATCCAAAACTAAAGAAACATCCTAATGTGCCTTTCCTATCCATTGCACTCCCCACCCAGTTAGATTCTGCATAACCTTGCAACTTTACTTCACCGTCCGATACATATCCAAGTTCATATCCAAACATACCATGCATGTACCTCAATAGATGCTTTATTTCTATCCAACATACATGTCTAAGATCAACCATGTACTGACTCAAGGTGTTCACTACAAAGTATATGTTCAGCCTGGTGTTAACCATCTACATCAATTATCCGATCAATTGTATGTACATCATAGGATCAACCAAATATGAAGATGAATCACTCAAGAGCTTCAGATTCGTAACCACAGGTGTGGCCATGGACTTGCAATCAATCATTCTAAATCTCTATAGGATCTCAACTGCGTATTTTCCTTGGCTAAGGGAAATCTCGTTTGGCATTTGCCACACCTCTAATCCTAATAAATATTGCATCATACCTAGATCCTTCATTTCGAACCCTAAAGTGAACTCCCTCTTTCACCCATCTATGAGCTTCTCTTCCTCTATAAGGAACAGGCCATCCACATATAGGACCAAAATCAATGGGAAACCATCTTCAACCTTGTAGTACAGGATGGAATCTGCATCACTCTTGGTAAACTTCAATCTCATTAGATAATTGTCTATTATGGCATACCATGCCTTGGGTGTCTGCTTAAGCACGTACAAAGCTTTCTTCAACATGAAATCATGGGACTCCTTCCCATGGATTACAAAACCTTGTCGTTGCTCTATGTACACTTCTTCTTCAATTGCACCATTCAAGAAAGCAGTCTTGACATCCATCTAGTGTAATTTCCATCCTAGAACAGAAGCAATAGAAATAATAGATGTGATGGAAGTGTATTTTTCTACTGGAGAAAATGTCTCGTCATAATCTTCTCCCTCTTTATGGGAGAATCCTCTAGCCACAAATCTTGTTTTGTAGTTCTCTATGTTGCCATCTACAGCATGCTTGATCTTGTAGATCCACTTGGAAGTCACTATTGATTTCCCTTCTAGTCTCAGAACCACTTCCCACATGTAATTATTCATGATGGACCAGTACTCTTCCATCATGGCATCCTTCCACACTTGCTTCTTAGAAGCTTCCTCAAAAGTGGAGGGTTTTGAATCAATGATTTTACTCATCAGCGCCACATAGCTAGAAAAATTGTGGGGTCTCTTTATCTTTCTAAAAGAGCCTTTGGGAGTTGCATGTCCTTCAGCTTCTTGTAAATTATTCAGGAGTCATGTTGGTATCTTCCCAGTAACTGTAGCTTCTCTAGGTGGATCTACAGGTCTCTTTGACTCTACTGTCTCATTCTGATCTTCTAGAATGTGTTCTTGTGGAGTAGAGTCAACCACTATTACATCCCGTTGGAACACGTATAAATTCTAATCCTTGAGCTTTACTTTATCCTTTTTATAATAACTCAGAAGTCAATTTCCAAATGTTAAATCACTTTCCCTTTTAGTCTTAAGGCACGCACGATGTCCACCGACGATTAAATTCCCCCATTGATCAAACGATCCCTTTTCCCCTGAGTTTTTGGAGCCACCTGATTGTTAAAAAGTCAAGCCACTATAGGATGCTTCGGAGTTTCACGCTTCGAGCATTTCTCCATGTCGCAACTTCAAAGTCTCAATGCCCTAAAAGTGTTCAAAAGTTCCTAGTCATGGTACACATATACCTTCCTAAAGTCTTGACACATCACTATGGGTAATAGCATGTCAGAAAATTAATAAAAGTTAACTTGCCAATACACGAAGCAGTAAATGCCAAAAATTTAAAACCCAATTAATTAAGTTAACCCAAATTATTATATAATTAATAACTTCGCACATTCGAAGTTCGGATATTCGACATCCACCACATTCTGAATTCCCGAAGTCTGAACTTCTGAAATACCTTTTACACTAAGCAGGGTTAACTTAAATTAAAAAATAATTATTCAATGATGAATAATTTAGCGGTTTCAAGTTTCGGGGATTCTATCTCGAGCTACTATAAAAATCCCAAAGTCTGAAAACCTGAAAAATACTTAACGATAAATACTATTAATTAATGGGTTAAACAATATTATCTCGCAATTAATTTTTTTCTAAATCGCAATTCGGGAAATTTCAAACCTTATTCGTCCAAGTTCCCGATCGCGAACCACCAATATTAATCGCATTAATCACAGCTCAATGGCAATGATTCAATGTAGATCGCAGATCACTGCCTAGATATTTTCATTAAGGTAAATGAATGCATCATTAGTAAAGGTATTCATAACTCAATACACTTAAGGTGAATAAGGATATTGGATTTTGAATTCTAATTGCATTCTCACAGAACAACAAGTTTTAGCAAACTAAGAAGTTTACACGTTTCCTTGTAACAAGAAACACAGTTATGAGCTCACTAATATCATTGCTCCATGAAAAATGGCTAAAGCAGCTGGTGAGTGTGTGAACCCGAACACATATGTCCTCTCAAACACCTCATCGAGAGCTATAGATACCATGAAAACCTAGATGCAGGTGTTTGATATTCTACAACACGAGTTGATTAACTGCCCAGAGGATTAAGGTGACGAAGTGACCGAACCCATGCAACTAAGCTCGGGGGTATATTTGAGTCAGAGCTACACAAAATAGCTGTGTGGTCGAGGCTCATGCCGTATAAAGGAATGATAGGTTGGGCCCTAGAGAACATTGACATTTGAACCTGGATCATTTGCAATTCACAGAAGGTTGTTGTTGGGTCTTTTCGACCGGAGCATATACAAGTAATGTATAAATTATCCCTTGTTTTTAAATACAGTTACAATGCTACATTCATAAAGGAGTTTGACCAACATGAATGTACTCAGTATGGAAAAAACTACCTTGATTTAATCAAGGACTCGTGGGCATGCCCTGAGAAATTCAGAGTAGACACCCATGATATATATGCCACTGCATCATCAGATGCTCATATGATTTATGTGGCTATGATGTTATGTAGACTTTTTAGGAAGGAAAGCTTTGCTCACTTCCTATTGCCATGGGTACTAATCATGCATGAAGTCGCAGAGGGATACTCTTTCAACCGGGCCAAGATATTATCAGACAATCTGGCCAAGGAAATCACAGAGTATCAATCGATGAAGGCCAAAGGGAAACCTTCTCCTTTCTACATGTCGGCATACATTATGGATACCATTTATTTTATGATGCATTTCCCTCTGATGAGATGGAGCTGGACCCCAACCATTACTGAGACCATACATTTCTATCACTCCAAGTTGTGAGAGGATAAAGAAAAAGATTTTTTCTATGAAATTTGTAATTATGTAGTGGTGCCGATTCATATCGCCCTCTATAGTTTCCTGCCTCCCAGGATTTCAAACAGGATCATGGCCAACCTAGGTAAAATAGCAGACTGGTATATTGAGGAAATTTTTTCCTACATCAAGGTCTTTGGGTGTTCAGTTCCCCCACACGCTTTACCAAAGTTTGTACCAGACTGGCTGATATGTCGAGAGGTAGCGTATCAAATCATGGTAGGGGGAATCAGTAAAGAATTAAAAGCGGCCTAGAAAAAGGTGTGGCCAACCTTCCCTCTTCAGGTTGGTATGTTCTCATTGTTAGATTTAGGCCATTCGAAAGTAGAGGCTACAACCCTAGAAGACATCAAGTTGGTTAATATTGAGTTCAAGAGGCACAATCCTTAGAAGATTGTGGAAACCCACCTGGATTTATACAATCTAAGGAAATATGTACACGAAGTTTCCCCACAGGATGAAATATTTCAGGAAGCCAAGTCATACCAAGAAGTGTTGAGCAGAGTCTGAACTCTATCTCCAGATCAATTAGCTAGTTTCTACAATTTCCAAAGGCACAGAAGGAACAGTTTGCCCAAGGTATTACAGGGAGAACCTTAGACACCTACATCTACTCAAGAAGCTACAACTTAGGGTTTAGAGGTAGGAGGTTCCAGCGAACAGGATACTCAGGAGGATCTAAAGAAAACTGAAGTTTTAACATAGAAGGTGGATACTACATTATCAAATCCACCAGGTAATCAAGCAAAATCTCAATTTGAAGCTTTGATAAAAAAGGGACAAGATACATCGTCGTCCACACCAAATAAAATGGCTACCAACACAACAGAGAAACAACGGTCCACCGAGATAGGTGTTGAAATAATGTAACTGCGAAGAGCATTCTTATTATTATTTTGTTATTGAATTAAATCCCCATTGTGGATTAATCATGTTATTATTATTATTGGATTAAATCCCCATTGTGGATTAATCATGTCATTATTATTGTTATTTTTGTTGGATTAATCCCCATTGAGGATTAATCATGTCGATAATTGTATAAGGACCAAATCCCCTTTTGCGTATTGGTCATCGGACAATTACAAAGTGTTGAATAAGAAGTCCGCCTCAGCAGTTATAATGGAAGGGCTAGAATGAATTAAAGGTGGGTTTACCCACTCAAAGTGAGAGGTTGGCCCTGCCAAATGGTGACTCTTCACACGTGCCAGATTGATATAAATAAGAGGCTAGCACCTCACTTCTTACACACAACTCACTTGCTCATTCTCTTATGAGGAAAGCTGCATTTACAAGTTGGACAGAGGAGAAGAAGGGTGGCACATCTCTTGGGGAGGACTTTATGTATTGGTTTGAGTTATCTCTTGAACATTGTACAAGCTATTTATGATAAGGAAGTTTTTGCTGGGTTTTCTTCCCCTAGAGGGTTTCCCAGGATAAATGTTGTGTATCTTGTGAATGTGTATTTCTCAGTGATATTGTTCTTATTATGCTCTTATCTTATGAAATGCTAAGAACTATAATAATGGCATAAACATTAACATGGAATCATAGCCAACCTAAAGAAAGCACAATTTGCAAGAGGAAAAACGTCACTATTACTGTACCCCAAAATTAGGGTTTTGCAAAAGTGAGTATTTTCAGCTCCCTAACATCCTATAAAGTTGCGCCCTCCCCCAAGGATCAATTTGGCACCTAGAGCGCACCTTTTCAGTGGCTGGATCTCTCGGAAAGTGAAACACTAGTTTCATAAAAGTACCAGAAGTACCAGAAAACCAGTACCAGAAGTACCAGAAGTACCAGAATACCAGAAGTACCGGAAGCACCAGTCCAGAAATCTACAGATCAAATTTGACAGGGTAAAATTTGGATTTTCGCAAATCTGAGGACACCAGGCTACTCGCCTCAGCCAAGCGCACCTCCTAGTAAGGTCAAAACTTGATTTCGAGCATTTTCAATTTTTGGTTATTTTTGTTGCCGAAAGTACAAGATGTCTGCAAGCACAAAGCTTGTTGAGAAATTAGAATGCATAGACAAATTCCGTGCCTGGAAGTATAGGATCGGTCTGATCCTTGCAGAGAATGACCTATCAAAATTTATCAAAGAAGAAGTGGAGGAACCTGAAGATGTCGTAGAGAAAGAGAAGCATCAGAAGGACTCAATCAGGGCTCAGAGAATCATTGCAGATTCAATCAAAGACCACCTAATCCCGTATGTATCGTCAAAGAAAACCCTGAAGGAGATGTTTGATGCTCTAATCAAACTATATGAAGGAAAGAACATCAATCGAAAGATGAATCTCAAAACTCAGTTGAAGAATACCAAGATGCAGAAAGGAGAAATGATTCAAGAATATTTCTCTCGAATCTCCGAAATAAAAGAACAATTGAAAGCGATTGGAGACACCATCGATGAAGACGAATTTGTAATAACTACCCTAAATGGTCTCATAATACCTTGGGATTCCTTCATCCAGTCAGTATGTGGAAGAAAGGAAAAACTACAGTTTGAAAGCCTATGGGAAGAATGCATCCAGGAAGAGACAAGGGTAGCCAACCGAGAAGCACTACTAGCAAGGGATGATGATCAAGCCCTAGCTACTCATACAAAAGAAGGAAGAAACCCTACTTCAAAAGGGAATCTCATAGAGAACCGCAACCATCAAACAAGTTCAACAATCAAGAATCTCATTCAAGAAATTTTCAGAAGAAAGGACAACACAAGGGACGAGATCTCTCATCTATACAATGCTATCATTGTGATAAGATGGGACACAAGGTGAACAATTGTCTATTCAGAAGAGAAGAGTACAAGAGGAATCACAAAAGACAACATGCTCATATTGTCGAAGATGAAGAACCACCTATGAAGATGATTAAGGACCATGTCTTAATCTCAACTCTCTCAGGATCTGTATCACCTGGAGAAGACACATGGCTCATTGATAGCGGTGCATC
>JASDQU011029418.1:30470-41320 GCA_032191745.1 Picea mariana
TATTGGATTAATCCCCATTGAGGATTAATCATTTTGATAATTGTATAAGGACCAAATCCCCTTTTGCGGATTGGTCATCGGACAATTACAAAGGACAGAATAAGAAGTCAGCCCTAGCAGGTATTACGGAAGACCCAGAATTAATTAAAGGTGGGTTTACCCACCCAGAGTGAGAGGTCGGCCCTGCCAGTTGTGACCTTTCACACATGCCAGTCTGGTATAAATAAGAGGCTAGCGCCTCACTTCAAACACACAACTCACTTGCTCATTTCTCTTATGAGGCAAGTTGCAATTACCAGAGAGAGGAGAAGAAGAGTGGTGCATCTCTTGGGGAGGACTTTCTGTATTGCTTTGAGTTNTATGATAAGGAAGTTTTTGCTGGGTTTTCTTCCCCTAGAGGGTTTCCCAGGATAAATGTTGTGTCTCTTGTGAATGTGTATTTCTCAATGATCTTGTTCTTATTATGCTCTTATCTAATGAAATACAAAGAACTATAATAATGGCATAAACATTAACAAGTGTAAGGTACCAGATCTATTACAATAGCTTAAAACAGAAATATTGCAAAGAATAACAACAGAACAACACAATAGATGAAACCACAACACCAGAATAATACCTTTATTGATAGGAAACAATGTTCATTTGCCTCTTCGAGGGGGAAACCTCCAACAGAGCAACGCTCTATTATAATAATTCTCAACACAAAAACTTCTCATGCCCTCGACTCCTATTTATACTAAATCTATCTACCAAAAGAACATTCTAGAGGAATCTCTTCTAGAATCTCTTCTTACATTTGACTTGTTCTTCCTTATTAATAGACCTTATTAATATTGACCTTTATTACATGGAAAATATATTATTCTACCTACGTGTGGGGTTAGGGAGGTTAGGTCCCTAACATTCCCTCAACATCCTTGTCCTCAAGGCTTGATATGAGGAAATTGTTGAAGAATGGTAGCTGGCTCCTAGGTGGAATTTGTTGGAGTTGTATCTTTCCACTGGGCTAACACTTCCTTGATGGTGCACTGATGAAGATGACACTCACGCTGGTCCAAAACTGCTTGTGGCTACAACCAGATGGAGCCTTCTTCATCCAACTCGGGAAGGCTGGTTTGAGTCTGGCACTCAATTCCAATCACCTTCCTTAAGCAAGAGACATGAAAAAAAGGATGGAGCTTAGAATGACTTGGCAAAGCTAACTAATAGGCCACCTGGCCCATGCACTTGAAAACTGTATAAGGACCATAAAATTTGGGCTCTATTTTCTGACAATGGTTTACCTTGAGTGAAGCCTACTTATAAGGTTGCATTTGAAGAAACATTTGGTCTCCTTCAGCAAATTGACGTTCGGAGTGAGCTTGATTTACTTGTTGCTTCATGCGATTCTGAGCCATGACCAAATTCTCTTTAAGGGTACGGAGAATAGCCTCTCGAACTATAAGAGTTTGATCAACCGCCTGGACCTTCGAGACACCAAACATGTATGAGAGAACTGAAGGTGGGTTTTGGCCATATACTACTTCAAAAGGAGTCATGTGAGTAGCTATATGGTAAGAAGTGTTGTACCACCATTCATCTAGTGGTAACCATTAAGCCCATTGATTTTACCTTTTAGATGCAAAACACCTCAAATATGTTTCCAAACACTTGTTGACAACTTCAGTTTGACCATTACTCTGGGGATGATAAGTGGTCTTGAGATGCAATTGGGTGCCCTGTAGCCTGAACAGTTATTGCCAAAAATTTCTAGTGAAAGTGGAATCTCGATCAGAAACAATAGAATGAGGCATGCCATAAAGCTTGAAGACATAATCCATGAAAAGTTGAGCCACAGTGGAAGCGGTAAATGGGTGTTGAAGAGCACAGAAATGAGCATACTTGGAAAAATGATCAACTACCACCATGATCACTGACTTATTGCCTAATTTAGGTAAGCCAACAATGAAATCCATAGAGATATCCCTCCAAATAGCGGGTGGAATCGGAAGCAGTTGTAGAGTGCCAGGGGCTTTGACTGTTTCTCCCTTATTGCATTGAAAAACATCACATTCCGCCACAAAAGTGCAAACGTCCTATTTCATACCATCCAAGAAAAAAGAACGTTTGACACGGTCATAGGTTTTGGTAAACCCTAAGTGCCCAGGTGTGGGTGTAGCATGAAGCTGAGAAAGCACCATGGATTTAAGTTGTGATTGTTTACTTAAATATAGACAGCCTTTGTAGTGAAGCTCATCATTGTGCCAAGAATACCTTGGGGAAACTGGAGAATTGGCTTGCAATTATTGGATCAGACGTGAAATTTTGGGATCTTGCAGCCATTACTGGCGAACAACTTGGAGCCAATCTGGTACAATGAAGGAGAGGGAAAAATGGGACTCTTAATCTTCGTATTTTCTTGAAAGAGCATCAGTAACCACATTTTTTGTCTTTCTTGTAAATGATCTCATAATGATATCCAAATATCTTAGTCATCCATTTTTGTTGCTCCAGGGATGAAGTACGTTGCTCCAGAAAATATTTGAGGCTTTGATGATCTATCTTAATTTGGAAGCGTTTCCCCAATAGATAAGGGCGTCACAGATCCACTGCATGTAGAATAGCCAACATTTCCTTTTCATAGATTGATTGGCCAAAATTTCTCTCTAACAGTTGTTTGTTGGTAAAGGCCAAAGGTCGGCCATCTTGCATAAGGACGGCTCCAATTCCTCTCCCGAAAGCATCACATTCCAAGACAAAGGTCTTCGTGAAATCATGAAGGGGATAGGAGTGGTGCACATAGTCGCCTTCAAGGCTTGAAAGGCTTGATCAGATGCAAGAGTCCAAGTGAAAGAATTCTTTTTAAGGAGAGCAGTGAAAGGCGCCGCAATCTTTCCATGATTCTTAACAAACTTGCAATAATAGCTTGTTAAACCCAGAAAACCACGCAAGCTTTTGAAAGTCTTGGGGCGAGACCAAGCCTACATAGCTTTAATCTTCTTAGGATCCACCCTAACACCTGCCTTGCCAACAATATGACCCAAGTACTCGACTTCCAAGGCTCTAAAAGAACATTTAGATTGTTCAAGGAAAAGTTGGGGCTGAGAGAGTAGATGAAGAAATCGATCCACATGAGCAAGATGGGTTGTCCAAGTTTTACTATAGATGAGAATATCATCAAAGAAAACTAAGACAAAATGACGAAGAAAATGATGGAAGACATGATTCATAAAGCTTTGGAAAGTGGAGGAAGCATTACACAAGCCAAAGGGCATGACCAAGAACTCATAGTGGCCCTCATGAGTTCGAAATGCAGTCTTAGGAATGTCTGCCTCTTTCATACGTATCTGGTGGTATCCAGAACGAAGATCAAGTTTAGTAAAGAATTGGGCACGACTTAGTTTATCTAAGAGATCATCAATGATAGGAATGGGAAATTTTTCTTTGATGGTGAGTTTGTTGAGGGCGCGAAAGTGAGGACACATGCGCCAAGATCCTTCTTTCTTAAGTACCATGACCATAGGAGAATAATAGGGGCTACTACTAGGACAGATAACGTCTGCAGTGAGAAATTCTTGAACAATTTTCTCAATTTCATTTTTCTGGGAAAAGAAATGACTGTAGGGACGAACATTGGGAGGAAGGTTGTCAGGGACGAAGGCAATGGAATGATCATGAACACCGCGGGAAGGAGGAATTCCCTGGGGAGTGGAACAAACAACTTGATGTTTGGAGAGGAGAGATTGGAGGTCATGCGGCACATAGGGTGTCTCAGTGGCATGAATGGAATGGAGTTGTGCAATAATGTCGGAATGACCTTTTTTGAGGAGTTTTTCCATGTGATGGGAACTGGCGATCTCAAGGGAACCTGTTGTGATGCCTTGGAACTTATATTGTTGGCCCTCCTGGTTGAATTGCATGGTTAATTCCTTAAAATCCATGAGAATGGGACCTAGAGTCCTTAGGCATTCGGCACCCAACACAATGTCACAACCACCCATGTCGATAGCAAACATATGAGATTTCATGTGGTACTAACCAATTTGGAGACACACATTTTCACAATGCCCCCCCACATTTCATGGACCCGCCATTGGAAATCATGATTTGAATGTTGTTGACTGCTCGGATATAGCAATTAGTTTCTTGGGCAATGCGGTGATGAATAAAATCATGGGTGCTTCCACTGTCAACAAGGATGATGACCTTTCGATGCTTAATGTAACCAATTAGCTTGAGGGTTTGGGGAGCAGAGAAGCAAGTGAGAGCATTCAAGGAAATGATTGGTTCAACTTCTAGAGGGTCGAAAGGTGGAGTCATGTCAATGGGTTCATGTGACTCGACCACAAGGGGAGCCTCAAAATCTTCTTCATAAACATCCTCAGTTATGGCCATAAAAATCTTTTCTTCCTTACACTTGTGCCCAGGAAAATATTTTTCATCACAATTATAACAAAGGCCCTTGAGTTGGCATTCAGCGATTTTTGCCCGGATCAATTTTTGGATCTTTAGTGGAGTGGAAGGAGGAGTGGGAGTGACTGGTTTAGGGCAAGGAATAAAGGAGGGTTTTTTAGTTTGAGAAGAGACAACATGTTGTGCTTTGTTAGCTCTTTTAGTAGCTTCCCCCCAACTCTGAGGGAGAGCAATGAGGACGTGGGAACGAATCTCATCCTTGAAGCCACTGATAAAGCATTCTCTGAAAAAAACATCAAATATGTCATTTGTGCAGAAAGCCAATCGCTCAAAAGTAGCTATAAAGTCTCCCACTGTGCTAGATTGTTTCAACTTTGTCAAACGGCCTAAATGGTGGGTGTCAGTGTCAAAGCGTTCATAACAGCAGAACAACACAATAAATGAAACCACAACACTAGAATAATACCTTTATTGATAGGAAACAATGTTCACTTGCCTCTTCGAGGGGGAAACCTCCAGCAGAGCAACGCTCTATTACAATAATTCTCAACACAAAAACTTTCCATGCCTTTGACTCTTATTTATACTAAATTTATCCACCAAAAGAACATTCTAGAGGAAGATCTTCTAGAAGCAGAAGCTTCTATTAAGTCTTCGTACATTTGACTTATTCTTTAGTGTTACTAGGCCTTATTAATATTGACCTTTATTACATGGACAATATATTATTCTACCTATGTGAGGGGTTATGGAGGTTAGGTCCCTAACAGATAGGTCGAGAATCGACACCACACACATTCCTGAGATTTCTAAGCCAAGTTGTTTCATAACTTTCAAAGGCATGACATTGGTGGAAGCACCTGAGTCAAGCATAAAGTTATAGAGGATGAGTTCATTCACTATGAGCGAGATGAAGACAGGTGCATGCTTTACATTTTTTCTACCAATATTTTCAGCGTGGAGAATTATAGGATGATCTTTTTCATCTTGGGGCTCCTCAAGTTCCCTGATGCCAGGGTCTTGCGATGTTATAGGGGTCCCAGGTTCACCCTTTAGGGTTCCTTCATTTTTAGGATCTTCTGAAAATACAAAGTCGTCAGGGTTGGCACCCTCTAACTCATCACTATCCCCTTCAGGAATTGTTGGCTTGGTGAAGCAAGTATCCTCTTTGAGGGGTTTATCTTCCTCTTCCAACCCTTCATTCATGAGTGATAGAAATTGTATTTTGGCCTCCCAAGCAGTGTTATTTTTCTCAATGTCCCATATCTCCTTAGTAATAAGGTATGACCTTTTGTGAGAAGCACCCATCCAGTTAATATTACCAATATCTTGTTGGTAAAAGGCATATTCCTTGTCTAGGGCATCTATTTTTTCCTTAAGTTCTTCCTGAGACTATATGAGTTTTGTAATTGCTTGCTTATAGGTAATTGGTTCATCGATTCTAGGAGGAATATTCAACTTAAATCATTTAAGTTGGCTTCTATTTGGGAGGCAAATTCTTGTGCCTCGGGGAGAGTTTTGGGATATTTATCTCTTAACAAGAAGCATAATTGTCCTTGGAAATCATATAGATGGCGTACTAGGATGAGCCTTTCCAAAGGTCTAATGTTGTGAGGAAAATCTTCCACCAAGGCATTGAATCATGTGTCGAATTCTCTTACAGGGTCTTGTTCATGTTTCGTGATTTTTTCAAATTGAGAGAAGAGCAAGGCCTCATTCTTTTCAATCCCCTATTTTCTTAGGAAATTCTTCTTAAAGTCTTCCCATGTCTTTATACTTTTACTTGGAAAGCTATCATACCCAGGTTTATCATCCCCTACCAACGAGGTAGATAAAAGTTTCATGACTACATTTTGGTGTTGGATGTTTACGTCATGTAATCTCAAGTCATCATAGAATTTTTTCAAATGATCATCGGCTTTGGCATGATCATTGCTAGAGAATCTAAGAAGCCAGGAATTAGCGCCATTAGGCATATTATGGGGAAAACCACTGATCCTACTCATGTCTAGAGGTTTGAAAATATTGCTAGCTACCCATTTTGGAGGAGCCATGGGGTAGTAGGTTGATTGTTGTAATGACTTCATGCACAAGTTGTCATTTGTGGAATTTCCAAATGATTCCTCAAGGAATATCATCAAATGTAAGTGAGGGATTCTACCCTCAATGGAGTCGTCGAGTAAACTTTGAGATAAGGGCTTCAGGATAAGTATACCAGAAAAATGTCGTAGGGATAATGAATCAATCCTCCCCAGCAACAGCGCCAAAATGTTGTCATAGGATTTGTACTTGTGCAAAGCCCTCCACAATATCTCAATCTTGTGTAACAATTGGAAGTGTCTACCACTGTCACCTAAGTAGAGACTTCCCTCGTTTTAGTGATGGAATGAGTTCCACCACAAGAGAGGTTTACCTGGTGACCTCAAGGGATCAAATTGCAAGATTAATCGAGCCTACAACCCCTATCTTGGTCACCTAATGGTTAGGTCTAGGTCTAGGAGAAGAAATGAAAGGGAACAAGGTAATTGTTTCACCTATACAAAACAATAAACAATGTGTAGCATAATATGGACAATCACCGAGTTATATAGCTCAACAATGACCTTTTAAACACTAGATGATTAATAAATGCAATGGTTGTTGCAAATTACAGCAGTAAACAATTGTACAACAACAATAAATACTTTTGCAACGGTAGCAAGAAATAGTACTCAGAAATGTAGCAAATCAGCATGAAAATTAAGTCTTGAACATGTACAATATTATCCAATGCTAGATGAAATTTCTAAGTAACTTAAGCCACTTTTCCAAGTGTGTATGTAGAAAATTAAATTAAAATTCAGTAGTTGTAGCAAACTTTTGTAACAACAGCAATAAATAACATTTGTTTGCTAAGAATAGGGTTAGAGAAGTTAGTAGGATAGTTGAGAGAGAGAGAGAGAATATTAAATTTAAATCCTACGTTCACCACAAGAACAACTCTAGACTAGTGTCATTGCCTTCTAGGGCTTACGGAGTCAAAGATGGACAACCTTGAAGATTGAACTAGATGAATGAGAAGGATGAGGTCTAAACCCCAAGGTGCAAACACTCTTGGGCCTTAGTACTAGACCTTGAAGAAAAATGGTGCCTAGGGTGCAAACACTCTTGGTCCCTAGGTGTTGTTTTCCTTCTTCTAAGTCAACTAGATCAAGGATCAAAGACTAGATTAAAACCCTAAGGTGCAAACACTTTTAGGCCTTAGGTTCTTAACCTTAGCAAAGGATGCTTTCACAAAACTTGGACAATAAAACTTTGTGAATGAGAGAAACACTTATGTCTCCTTCCTAGAGTTTCAACGAGACAAAGTAACATGCAACAAGATAGTAATTAACACTTTAAACAATATCAAATGACATGAAATTGCATAAATTACTTACTTTTCCAAGTTGTTAGGCTAGACAAAACCCTAGTAGCAGCAATACATCATCCAATAAAGCAAAGAACATCCACAAAAGATCCTCCTCCAAGATAGCGCATGAGATCAAGAGACAAGAGAGAAAATAACGAACTTTTCTAGAGTTACCCCATCCAAATGAGTGAGGAAGTGACAATGAATATAAATGTAATGCTAGCCTTATAAATAAGGAAAACCCTAGCACTCCAAAAGCCACAAAAGTGAAAAGTCATGTCTCGTAAGTGGGGTTGACCCCTCAAATTTTCCTTTACAAATGATAAATAATATCAAATTAATACAAAAATGCCCTCCTAGGTAACAGTGTGGTGATGTCATGCTCCAAGAGGGTGTGTGAGAGCCTCCCAAGGCCATGTGTCATCATCTCATGTTGTAGTCAAGGTAAAAGGTGCATCTCCTCATCTATGGTCATGTCACATCATCCACTGTACCTCAAGTGGGCATCAAGCCCCGTCGTCATCAAACCCTAAAATATGATGTCATCATCAATGGAGGGCCAACGTCTAGGGTGTAGGGCATTGTCTCCAAGGTGGAGCGGGGTGTATCTCATATATGCAAGGTATCCAACTCTCTACCGGTGCAGCCTCCTCAATCCAATGAGTAATAATCCTTGGGGTACATTTCCCAACATGTGGGCTTTTGCCCCATCTGTGTGCCACCATGACCAAATCTGTCAAAATCAAGCCCATCTACCCATCATCCAAGGTCCCAAAGATGTGAGAGCCACTGTCTAAATATATCAAGTCACCGGGTGACTCACTACTCTGCATCACACGTGCCATATCATGCAATAAAGGCACAACGTCCTAGTTGAAAGCCTGGGGTATCCTTCAAAGAACCATGTNATATATTAGTCCTTAAATCATGCAAAGTAAGTTGTTACTTAAGGTATGAGCCACATGAACAATTCACTTCAGTCTCCCCTTCAAATATCACACTAGCTTAGGATTTTATGTAAGTTGGAAAGTTTGAATATGGGAGGGCGTTTATCGAACCCTATTAAGTGTGCCAACCAAAATAGTGAAAGAAAAGAACCAGGTAGAAGGATATGTCCCGAGGGAAACAATGAAAGAAAAGAACCCTTCAAAAGTGTGATAGTTGTATGTGTTGGGCTTACTCCATGGCTTATGGTGTCATTGAATCCATTTCTATGAGCGCCTTTTGGAGGGTGTGTTTGCTCTTGAGTTACCACTTTCTAAGCGCTACATTTTTCCAAACCCCTTTATTTTCCTTTTTATTTGTCCTCTTATCATATTTGCAAGTCCCCCTTTATAAGGTTTCAAGCTATGGCATCATTGCTTGAGACTGGGGTGAACGCAGTAAGGGTAGCGCTCAAGTTTGGACTGGATTTTGAGAGACATTTGTTATCATTCCTTTCTTTCTTTAGCGTCATTCTTTTATTCTTTTAGCAACTGCTACAATCAACCTTTGGGCCTTCGACCCCTTTTCTCATGAGAGAATGAACCATGACCCATTACCGAAGTTTAGTTCACTGCAACAAGCTCCAAGATGGAAAGTGTTAAGTATGGTGGGGAACGGAACGTTACCCTTGTGACGGCCCCCCAGTAGTACCCATTTTCCCCAGGTTGACAAAAGGAACTAGGGCACAAATGTTGGCCACCAAGGTGAAACAAGGCAACAAACTTCTTAGGCATGTGATCCATTATCCAACTTCAACCAATGATCCTCATCTGCATGCCTAGTAAATTAAGCACAACACTTCACATAAAATGACTAACATACCTCATGGTGACGTTGGCTTACCATCTCCCATGCACTGAGTTGACTGGATGTGATGAGCTTGGCTGATGTGTTGTAGAAAGGCAATCCAAGGGAAGTTGTTGGGTTGCTATCTATGGACATGTTGATCATTGTCTCCCACTGCAGGCCATGAGACATGATCTCCTCTAATTACCCCTAGGCATGGGGGGTAACAAGACACATGAACAACTTACATCAGTATCCCCTTCAAATTTCACACTAGCACAAGACTTTATGTAAGTTGGCAAGTTTGAATATGGGAGGACCTTCATCTGACCCTATTAAGTATGCCAACCAAAATAGTGAAAGAAAAGATACAAGTAGAGGAATATGTCTCGGGGGAAGCAGTGAAAGAAAAAAACCCTTCAAGAGTAAGTGTGATATTGATATGGATCGAGGTTATTTCATGGCTTATGGTGTAATTGAGTCCATTTCTATGAGCACCTTTGTGGAGGGTGCGCTTACTCTTAAGTTACCACTTTCTAAGCATTGTGTTTTTCCAAACCCCTTAATCTGTCTTTTTATTTGTCCTCTTATCATGTTTACAAGTCCCATGTTAAGGTTTCAAGCTATAACATCATTGCTTTTGGACTAGGGCAAATGCGGAATGGGTAGAGCTCAAGTTTGGACTGGCTTTTGAGAGCCATTTGTTATTCTTTCTTTCTTTCTTTAGCATTATTCTTTTTTTATTTTTCTTTTGATTAGTAGTTGCAATCAACCTTTGGGCCTTCAACCCCTCTTCTCATGAGAGAATGGGCCATGACCCATTACCGAAGTTTAGTACACTGTGACAGACTCCAAGATAGAAAGTGTTATGTATGGTGAGGAAATAGAATGGTACCCTTGTGAGGGACCCCCAGTAGTACCCTTTTTCCCTGGGCAATGACAAAACGGAACTAGGGCACAAATGTTGGCCACCAAGGTGAAACAAGGAAACAAACATAAGTTCTTGAGCTAGTGACCCATTATCCAACTTAACCAATTATCTTCATCCACATGCCTAGTATATTAAGCACAACACTTTGCATGAAAGAAGGACTAACATACCTTATGGTGGCATTGGATTACCATCTCCCATACACTAAGTTGATTGGATGTGATGAGCTTGGTTGATATGAAGCAAAACAGACAATCTGAGGGGGGTAGTCGAGCTACTATCTATGGACATGTTGATCATCATCATGGTTTGGATCAATGTCTACATTGTGGACCACGAGACACGATCTCCTCTAGTTACCCC
>JASDQU011029418.1:48481-64294 GCA_032191745.1 Picea mariana
TTGACGAAATGCCACAACCAGAAAAGTTCTAAAAAAAGACACCAAAACCGTGATGATCCTGGCATAATGGCTAGGGATCATTACAGGATGTCTCCTCCTCCAAGTCCTCAATCATTGTAAACAGCCCGATGCACTTTCTGATAAGGTTATCCAGAGAGTAGCCTGAACTGAGGGCCCCTTGCTGCATAATCCTGGGAGGGATCCTGTGGTGAGCTCTGTCACAATGAGCCCCACCATTCCTACCATGCAAGGCTGGGGGCCAAGAAACTCTCAATCGATGACTGGCTGCTCAATGAAGCATGGAGATTGGTAGTTTGAACAAAGGGAGTCTGTCTCTGGCTCTGGGATTTTCTAGAGCTACACTATCTGCTAAGCATCATCCATTTCTTAGGTCTGGCTGTGGCTTGTAAATGCACAGAAAGAAAGCAGCAGATACAAAAGTAAATAAAGGTAATCATTGCTTAAAAGCAGATATGCAAAAATCACACTAGACTCGGATGCACATTTTGTAAGGGGTCTGGAAGGTAATCTTTTGCATGTTACTTAGCTCTGCGTATTCAAGGTTTGAACCAGATAAGACCCAAGAAGCATATGATATTAAATTCATTTCCAAGGTTCTAAGAGATAATTAACAGTTAATCAATCCAAATAATTCTGTGACCATGCCCACTTGCAATCCCAGAACACATGTTGAAAAATTAATTCACTCCTGAATTAGTTCAGTCTCAGTGACATTATTTGATTATGTATTAACTCTACTATTCAACCTTTTAATGGAAGCTGCTTAAGCTGCTTCTATCACTATAGTCTATAGATAACATAATTGTAACTGTCGAGTCCTATTGCTGGTTGAAGCTGGTGGACATTAATGTAATCTCTTTCTTTAAATACCTTTTTAATTGTAGCAGATAAATCACATACCTTGAATCGAGAAGGCAGGCAGCGCATGAGTTTCACTCGCACACAAAGCCCAATAACTGTTGCCATGCTACAGTGTTCAACTGTAGGAGTAAATGTAACCCTAAAATTAACAAATATAAGACCATTAAAATTTGTTGAAAATTGGATACAACGACAACCAAACAAAATACATGGTTTAATTTAAAGAACCTCACATAACAAATGTTAAATGAAAAAAAGTAAAATTTCTCCTTACCTGATATGACTGTGTTCATCATCAACCTCAATTGCATCTTCAGAAATTACTTTTAATTGCTCTAACGAATAAGGATGCTCTGGATCTTTGATGTCTCTTAGATGATGTATACCATGAAAGTTAAGGGAAAAAAATCCTAGTGTGTCAAAATGGACTTTAACACATAATTTTTACTTGACAAACATCTTAGTCATTAACACAACAACTAATTATTACACAGCAAGCTGGCCAAAAGACATGAACAAACATGTCAAACACAGTGCAAACTCCAAAAGTGGGCTGTCAATGTGAGTTTAACTCATTAGTGTACTGCAGATAAAAGCTAAACATCAGACAAGATTCGTATCCTTCAGAATGGTTGAACTTAAGAAAATAAATGTAACTGTGCTTCACAAGCAGCATAACACTAAGCAGCAAACTGCCAGTGAACTTGGAATTACTGCTCAAAAGAACTAACAACCCTATGGCATTAGAAAACTGTTATAATGCCTGAATATAGAATCAAACAAAAAGTGACAGAAAATTATTTGCCTAGGGTGCAGCAGAGTTATGGCAGGAAATAGTTCAATAATGTTTTGAACATGGGTTGGTTTTGAAACGCATACTCCTGAGTCCTAACCATTTGTATGAATTGCCAACCAAAAACTTAAAAGCAAGTACCTATCAGTTAGTACAAATTACTGACATTACCAACTTACCAATCTTGCACAAAGTACAGCAGGGGAACAAAACAGTGGTGCAATCACATGACATTCAAGTAGAAGCCTATCAGTTAGTCAAAATCGAGAAGAGTGCTAGCTAAAAGCAAGCTTGCACAAAGTACAACAGGTGAACAGAAATAGTGGCGCCATCACATCATTTTCTTCATTCGTGCATACAAGCAATTGCTAAAATGTAAACCCAAAAGCAACGATATACAATGAATGAATACATTTAGATGAGCAAGTCAGCCATCATCCAACATCTGTTATTGTGAAAACTGTTTCATATCAAAAGGTTTGGCATTAATGTCATTTCTTCGGTTTTCTTTAATGTCAGATATAAAATTGCAACCTTTGATATTTTGACACAACATTAAGACCATCTCCGTAACTGGCTCAATACTTGGTTCTGTTGTGTACCTAAACATAACATAGGTAATATTTTTGTAATAAGGCTGACCATCTGTCTACGAAGGCCACCTATATATAATAAAGGCCTATATACAGGCCACCTTTATATAATAAAGGCCTATATACGTGACAAAAGCTTAGGGTTAAGGTTTAGGCATCTTAATGTTATAAATAAGGATTTCCCCCATCTTATGTATCTCATTATCTTTATCAATATAATGGTAGCATTCTCCTCTGACTAATGTACCTCGAGATATGGATTAACGAATCTCCTTGATAATATTTCTACATGGTCATATGATAATCTACTGCAATCATCTTCAAGAACTCCTCAAATTATTTCTTTAATATCCTATTTTGTTTAATTTCTTCATCATATCCTATTCATGCTAAAGCAATTTATGTCTTCAGATGTAAAAATATCATGCTATGTGGACACTCGATGCTTCTTGAAGATAATAAATAGGTCATAAGTCCATAGATGACTCCTTTAAAGAAGCCACAAATATCTTGTTCACCATACTTGTTGAACTCATAAATTTTACTGAATTTAAATTTAGATATTAATATTGGAGCAATTAAGCTCACAATTAACTTGCTCAAATGTGAGAGATAATAAATATTTGATGCATATAAAAGATGAATGATAAGATGATGAATTACAATGAGGGGCCCCGTATAAATACTCCTAAGTGGGTGCCTTTCATTAAAAGTCATGTCTCTTGATTAATATGTGACTTAAATAATATTCCTTCATTATTATTTATTTTGGATTTCTATGTTTGTTTATTTATTATTCATTATTACTTAGCTAGACTTATGTAACATTGCCTTCCCCTTTTAAGAATGCTTTGTCCTCAAAGCAATCCCAGATGAATTTGTCTTCCCTTGTGAAATTGCATCTTGATTCTGGATTTGTTTGTGAATATTTGGGAGACTTGTTCGTGGAAGCGTGAGATTTGTGAGTTCTTTTAACTAAAGATTTTGGCTTCTATGCCATTTGAATTCCATAAATTGTTCTTGGAGGTTTGTGGCATAGGTTCCAAGTTGCATCAACCATTCTACTCCTAACACCATGTCCTTTCCACTTAGTGGTAGAGCATAATATCCAGTTTGTAGTTCCAAGTTTTGTATATGTACAGAAACCTTATGGCATCGTCCTAATCCTTTCATTTGTTGACCATCAACCGTTGCAACCATGAAATCCCTCATAGGGTACACAAAAAGATTTAACTGTCTTGCGAGATTAATATCCACAAAATTGTGTACTTCCAGAATCTATTGTGATATTTTTACCCTTTATGCTTCCCTTAAATTTTAGGGTCCTTGGTTCCACTTTTCCTGTAATTGTTGCAAGCAATATCATGGGTTTTCCATCCTGACTGTTACGGATATAAACAAGATCTTCTACCTTTGTTGATACAAATCTACTACTCTTTATGATCTGTAAACTACAGCGGGTATCCTACTAGACAGTGTGTCACAATGGATCTTCAAATATGTTTTGATTATTTTCGAATAAATTGATTGATGTGCCTACAGCTATTTGATCACAATGATAACAGAAATTCAATGAACAACACATACAACCATGAAAATTTCATACACAGATTTTACCCTGGAGAAACCCACTTCAAGAAAACTCCAACAATGGAATGGCTTCAGCTGTGCTTTATTGATTCTTTGAAAAGAAGAGAATTTATAGAATACAAAGGGCTCTATGAGCAAATTTCACTGTGCACAAGACTCCGGCTGCTACAACAATCTTCTTTCTTCCTTTGTCTCTTTCTTCAATCTTCTATTGAGAAAAGAAATAACTATCAAACTCCAGACTAGCTAGTACTCTGGCTCTGGCTCTGGCTCTATGTCTGTCTTACTTCGAAGAACTCATTCAAAGAAACACCACAGAACTCATTTGAAGAACCAATAATCTGAATTTCGGAACCCTCTCTCTACCTTTCAAGGGAGTAATTTATAGACTTCTGTTTGTGGCCATTCCCATTCCAATATCTTTGTATCCCTAGTCTCTTGACAAGATGTGAGTGTGCATACTCTGATTTATTATGCTATTTTGGGGGGGTGTACTCTGGTTTATTATGTTATTTTGGATATTTGCTATACAAGAACGTACACAAGAAGTGAGCATGGAGCGCAACCCCCAAATAGATAATAGAGATGAGTTACATAATGACTCCTTATAGATTAGGAGAACCCCCTCCAAATAACCCCAATACATCTATATAACCAAATCATATGTTGATGTCCTCGATATTGACTATATTGACCTTTATATATATTATATATACACCTATTCTCACTCATTGCACATGTTTCTCGCTCATTGCACATGTTGGCCCTTTATTAGGGYGATCCCTATTACATATACAATTACCTCATTACATATAAATTTAATCCCATATATAACCTCCTAAGGGTCATATCATTATAAGCAATGGCCGACCCCTATTACATATACATTTACCTCATTAGATGTAAATTTAATCCCATATATAACTTCCTAAGGGTCATATCATTATAAGCAATGGTATAGTAAGAAATTTATAATTAATCTAACTTTCCAAAGTTTTTATGTACAATCTACACAAAACATGTAAAGTGAAATYCCTACCATTATAGCTAAGGAGCCTTTTGTACCATTATGTTAATACAATGTAAATAACTTGTTTTCACTAAAAAACAAAAAGATAAGAGGTACCAGAGGCATGGATGGTATGAGGATTGAGAAACCTCAAGAAATGTGACCTAAATTTCATATAAAAAAGTACAATGATATACAAACTAGAAATGCACTACTAATCACAAATGAATTTTGCACTCAACATAAGTTGAATTTTGATATAAATGATTTAACTCGAATTTCATATTTAAAGATAAATGAAATAATAGATTCCCATGATATAAAATCTCAATAATTGATCCAAAATCCGATACCAAAACTTCAGTGCTTGTAACCAGAGAAAATAAAAGGTCCTTTAAACAAACAGCCAACACATTGACAAACTCACATAAGTTGGTAATTAACATGTTTTGAGATACCCAATTCCATGTACCTTGTAGCTATGATATGAATTGTTTCTTATCCCAAAAAATCTCCATTAACAGCCACAAGAATATCTTTCCCACATGCATGCCTACATGTGTATCACAAAAAGAAACAAGCTGTTGAAAGTATTCTAACTTTTTTGCATGTATAGCTACTTATTGGTGTTTCCATGTGTGTTGATACCTCAAAAAGGAATAGCAATAATGTAGGGTATTTGAGGACACATGGAGTTGTATCCCAGATCTTTGAAAGATTGTATATACAAAAACTAAGTACTGCATGTTGATTATTTTTATATGTATATATCAAAACCTTTCATTTCAAGCTATGTAGATCACCCTGTATCAGGATCTGATGTTTCCAAGTTCTTATATAGGATAATGGATACTGTGATATGCATAGCAAGCTAGGATTTAGGCAATTAGTATAATGATTAGATGGGAACATTAAGTGCACACAAGCACCAATGCACCTTGAGATAAGATAAGAATTTTATAATGTCCACAAATGACCAAAAAATAGGTCAATGGGGCACAAAAGTAGAATCCAAAGCAATGGGGCACAAAATGTGGGAGTGCCAAAGCAACTCTTAGAAGCTAAAAGGTAAAGCATAAAATAAAATAAGTTAAACTATTGAATGAGACAAGTAGCCAAAGACATGGCCCTAGATACAACATAACAAAGGGCTACACATCATTAGAAGTAGGGGCAAAATGATAGGGGGAAGAGGAAACGTCTACAACCATAGCAGAAATGTGTATATTATGCATAAAGGAGTATGCCATCAAGATGAAGAAGATCCACAAAGGAAGATGATGAAGACGTCCCTATTGTACCATCAACCATAGCGAAGGAGCCAACACATCGTCCGATGATGTCCTTAGGAGCGAGTCCACAATTAAGACAACCAGATTGTGAAACTTTGGGAGGGAATTGAAAATGATCCACCAAGACTCTCCTGCCACTCAAGAACACCAAAAGGAAACTAGTGATGACAGACCAATTTCCTGAAAGGAAGGGGAGGGGGAAGGCGAGCAACTAGCCTATGCTGAGAGCTAAGATAAGACTTGTGCTGAGACCGAGAACCGGAACTCCTCAAAAGCCTCATGGTACAGGTCCATTCACTAAAGATCGAGAGGAGGTCTCTGATCTCATTAAACTAGTGTCAAAAATTCCTAGGTCTATACTTGCTTGTTGCCACCAACAAACAAGATAGAAGGAAAGGAAAAAGTAATTAACCTAATTAGGTCCATCTAAGAGGTCCTCATAAGATATGAGACTTTTGTCTAATGGAATCCTCCCTAGTGATGTAATGGGGTTGAAGGGCCCCATTAGAGTTAATAATAGTATAGGTATGGTGGCCATTTAATGTAATATGGACTGGGATCACTCTATTAGTTATCATTAAATAAGGCCCACTACATAATTATCATGCAATAAATGTAATATCGTCCATTCATTAAAGAGTTTGGAGATGGTCCTCCTTGATGCTCAAGATGGGTTAGTGTAATATTCCCAAGTAGATTTACACAGAATTTAATGGATTAGTGATTTTCTGATTGTGATATTTTGTCAAGCAGTTTGTTGTCTTTTCCTTCTAAGTTGCGTTGGGGTTGATTTATAGAGTTTTTACAGCAAGTAAATGATGGAAATATAGCAACAATGGATACACAACCAAATACAATAGAAATAACACAAGAAAATAGCCACAAATACCTCAGATCTACATTTTATTTAAATATATAGTTGGCCTCGATACAAGAGATGGACAGATCTGGAATAGAGATGGAAGAATAATGTGTGTGGCTGATAATATCTCCAAGATACAATAACAGTAGAGAGAGATAAACTCTCTTGAACTCCCAATAGTTGCATGCAAGATCTGAAAGGTCAATTTCTTTCCCTTTTGTTCTATAGTCGGTTGCTCTCACTGAGTTGCGCCCCTCTCTGGTTGGAAACTCTCCTAGGAATTTCGGCCCTGCTTGATCTAGCCTCCAAACTCCTGAAAGCGGCTGCAAATCTATAGATCTGAAGATGATAAACTCATAAGAAGAGATTCCCTAGTTGTAGTTGTAGATATGACCCTCCAAAGCTCTGTATCTCTAAGGACAAGTGCCCCCTCCTTCAGAAATTTGCCCAGCTTCAATAATAAATAATTATGAGGTGATAAACCCTCACAAATTGAAGAGAAAAGTCGTCCTAGCGATGGAAAACCCTCCTGTGGTGAGATCTACTCTAGATCCACTGTCCTCTAGGCAAAACGAGCTTCTCTTTCCTTGGCAGTGCGCCCCAATCCTGCAGAAACCCTCAAAATGGCACCCTGACTCCACAAATCACTACTGCAAACTGATCTAAAACTGTGTAGTATGGTGAGGGTGGAATCTTTCA
Source organism: Picea mariana (assembly GCA_032191745.1). NCBI lineage: Eukaryota > Viridiplantae > Streptophyta > Pinopsida > Pinales > Pinaceae > Picea > Picea mariana. The sequence continues at coordinate 56,202 of JASDQU011029418.1, forward strand.
CCACCTTGGCCAAGCTTGGATCGGGAACAGAGAAATCTTTCACCTCCTTGTTGATCTCTAGGGTTTGTTCACTCAAAACAATCAAAACACCTAATCTTTAGAGCTCAAAGATGCAAGTGAGAAATGATCAAGAATGACTTGAGCAAGTCGCCCTCCTTCCTTTTATCTCATCTTCTAATTCTCACTTAAATTATTATTTAGGCTTTCTAATGTTCTTTTCTCCAATTATTCCATAAGACCACTTTACCTTTTTCCTTTTTTAATCTTTGTCACATTTTGTAATTAACTTTAATTATTTGGTGACCCCCTTTTTACTCTCTTAGTCCCCTTTTCCTTAGTGAGACTATAGCCTAGGGGGAACAACTAGGTTACTAAGTCCCCCATGTTCAATATCACATAGAATTGGACATTACAGTCTCCCCTGCTGGAAATTGCTTACCCACAAGCAATTTTGAACCTGGATGCTGCAAAACCTATTCACCCTCCCAAGTGGCGTCCTCTATTGGCAAATTCTTCCATTTGATCAAATATTCCTTGATACTCATGTTTCTTAGTTTTTTCTCCCTCATCTCCAATATCTCCTCTGGTATCAAAATCAATTGGCCTTCCTCATYAACARGTGGCAACTCTTCATTAGTAGTAACATGTCCTGCTTYCTTTAGGCATGACACATGGAARACATTAYGAATCTTGYTCCCAGGTGGTAACTCTAATTCATATGCAACTRCTCCCACCTTCCTGCTTACCTTGTATGGCCCATAAAAACGAGGTTTGAGCTTCTCAGCGCCACCTTTTTTTATGGAAGCCTGCCCATATGGTTGGAGCCTTAGGTAGACTAAGTCCCCCACCTCAAAATTGCGCTCCACTCTATGTTTATCTACATAAAATTCTGTTGGTTTTGGGCTCTTTGCAAATGATCCTTGAGCTCCCTGAGTATGCCTTGACTCTCCTGTATCCACTCCTTAGCCATAGGGGCTCTACTATATCCAAAAGTGATCTCCATGAAGGTGAGTGAATCATAGCCATATAGTGCTCTGAAAGGAGACATACCAATGGACATGTGGTGAGTGGTATTGTAACAGTATTCACCCAAATGCAACCACTTGACCCACGCCCTTTGTTGACCTGTCACATAATTTATGAGGTATCCTTCCACCCATTTGTTGACTATTTCAGTTTGACCATCTGTTTGTGGATGATAGCTAGTGCTAGGGGTCAGTTTCGTACCAACAAGACGAAATCATGAAGGTCAATAGATTGAAGGGCCCCATGAATCCACGGTGGGAAGAGGTTGAATAAATTTGCTGGGTGGGTGTGTTCATCCTTGTTTTGCTGACATGTGACACACTCCCTAATGTGGCGCATAACGTCCTCCTTCAGGTCGTCCAAGCAAACCTTTCTCTAATCTATCTATAAGCCTTGAGGAACCCCTGATGCCCTGCTAGTGGTGAGTTATGAAATGCTTGCAACACCTTTTCGTTAAATTTGGATTCAGGGACCAAATAGATCCTCCCTTTATAGTATATGATATCATCCACAAGCTTGTACCTGTCATCCTAGACTTGGCCATCCATCAATTCGCATGCAAACTTGTTTTTGAGTATTCCACCAACAGGTGTGATTTCCATTCAACTAATACCTCCGACATGGAATAAGCTAAGGGTCTTCTAGATAAAGCATCTGCGACTACATTGTTTTTCCCTTTAACAAATTCTATGTCAAAGTCATAGACTTGGATTTTACTCACCCATTTTTGTTGCCTCTCATTAAGATCCTTCTGCTCAAGAAAGTATTTGAGGTTGTTATGATCAGTTCTGACTACAAATTTCACTCCCACCAAGTATTGTCTGAATTTGGCTAATGCATGCATGATGGYTGGCATCTCCTTATCATATATGGTGTATAATAACTCGGGCCCTCTTAATTTTCTGCTCTCAAAAGCAATATGATGCTTGTTCTGCATGAGTACAGCCCCAACTCCTTCCCCTGATGCTTCACACTCTAATATGAATGGTTGGGAAAAATATGGTAAGGTTAGGACTGGACAAGTGCTCATGACCTTCTTCATTTTATCAAAAGTCAATTGTGCTTCATCACTCCACTTGAATGCCACCCTTTTTGGTCAAATCAATCAATGGTGCGCACAATCGTGAAAAACCCTTCACAAACCTCAATCAGTGGTGTGCACAATCGTGAAAAACCCTTCACAAACCTCCTATAATAGCTGCAAATTCCAAGGCATCCCTTGAGCTCTGTAAGTGTCTTAGGTATGGGCCAATCTAAAATAGCTTGGATCTTCTCTTGATAACCCTACACCCCTTGTGCCCTAATGATGTGCCCCAAGTATAGTACCTTTGTCATCCCAAATTCGCACTTGGACTATTTAGCGTACAATGATTATTCTTCCATGATATTCAAGATCTCATCCACATGCTTGAGATGATCCTCCCAGGTTTTGCTATATATCAACAAATCATCGAAGAAAACCAATAGAAACTTCCTTAATTGTTTATTGAATATATGATTCATACATGATTGGAAGGTGATTGGCGCATTGGTTAGTCCAAAAGGCATCACTAAAAATTCATAATGCCCATAGTGACACCTGAAAGTTGTCTTGTGTATATCTTGCTCCCTCGTCCTAATCTGATGGTACCCTGAGCATAGATCAATTTTTGTAAAATATACTGCACCATGAAGCTCATCCAATAGCTCATCTATCCTAGGAATGGGGTACCTGTTTTTTATTGTCTTTTTGTTTAAGGCCCCGTAATCAATACACATGTGCATTATTCCATCCTTCTTTTTGACCAACACAACGAAAGATACAAATGGGCTTGAGCTTTGGCCTAATATGCCCCATGTCCAAAAGTTCTTTGATGGCTTTCTCAATTTCATCCTTGAATTTCTTTGGGAGACTGTAAGGTGTGGTAATGACAGGTTTGGCACCTTCCTCTAGTTCTATAATGTGTTCAAAGCCTCTATATGATGGTTGTCCTAGGGGAATCTGTCCAAAAACCTTTTCATGCTTGTCAATTATCCTTTGTATGTCTAGTGAGTAGTGTTGGCGCTTATCCCGAGTGTTTTGGGTGCATAAGCCACATCCCCATGCCTGAAAACAATCTCCATGCACTTTGTTGAAACCACCCTGGGTGTATTCTCTGTCATTTCCTTCAAGGTTACCCTTTTTCCTTCTTCAAAATTGAAGGACATCTCCATAGTCTTATAGTTGGTAGTGATAGGTCCCAAGGTGCTAATCCACTGAAGTCCAAGTATTACATTGGTGTCTGGAAGGTCCATCACATAGAAATTATGTGATAAGTTATACCTACCGAAGGTGAGACCCATCTGAGGAATGTACATATCACATGGCATGGTGCGCCCTCCTGCTACCTCCACCAAAAATCCCTCAAACTCCACAGTGGGTAGATGTCTCATGTTTACTAAAGCAACATCAATGAAATTATGGGAAGCCCCACCATCAATAAGCACTGTGACCCTTTGTCCTTGAAGGACTCCTCTTATTCTAAAGGTACTAAGCTTTTGCACCCCACTGATGGATGTTGTAAAGAACCAATCTGGTTCTTACGACAGACATCCATCATAAATGGAATAAATAACTGTAATCCATACTGGACAAGAAAATATATTGAATAAGAATGTATATAATGAAATAAAATAGATAATATATGATGAATAGATTTACAATGAGAGTGCCAAAATATATAGAGAACCTAAAGGCACATGTGGTGACCATCCATGAAAGGATGCATCCCTTAGACAATTAATAACTATTTATTATTATTATTATTATTTATGATTATTATCACTTAATATTATATATATTTTGTATGTTACATTGCCTTCCCCTTAAAATTGCTTTGTCCTCAAAGCATGATTAGAGAAGCACCTATCTCTTGTTCTAACTCGAACTGACTTCTCATGATCTTTTGTTTTTGTAGTTGCGACAATTGACGAAACAAAACGATATAATCTTCGAATTCCTGAAGTAATATGTTGCATCTTTTTGAAAGTGATCCATCCCAAATCTACTTCATTGGAATTGTTTGATGATTGATTGTTCGGATAGGATTTCTTATTTTAGGCTTCCATAGAAGTTGTCGATTTTGTCTTCGTTCTTTTTCGATGTTGTAGTTTAGTTGTTGGTAAGAAGAACATTGTTTATATTCCTCTTGACCTTGTTGTTGGTCGTAACGACTCTTGTGATTGGGATGACGATAAGGCACCCGAATCTCTTCTGAGTATTGTTTATTGGATCTTTCTTCAACTTTTTATGTTTCTGGTAATTCAATTGGATCAATGTTTGTTTCTTTCTCTAAGGTTTGGATTTTTTGAACTAGAAGCTTCTCTATTTCGATTGATTTAATCATTGTTTCTTTGTGATCTAGCTCTTCTTGTAAAGACTTCTTATCATGCTTTAGCTTTCTAATTTGGGAAAGTAAGTCTTGATTATGTCGCCTTAAACGTAAAAGTTCTTCCTTATTTCCTGACTTGTCGTCTTCATTTTTTGATTCCAAATTTTCTGTTATTTTGTTCTTTAAACTTTTAATTTGTGCAAGCAATTGTTGATTAAGTATTCTTAAGCGAGAGGTTTCTTCATCTTTTTCGGATAATTTCTTTTCATTCTTTAACTTCTTGATTTGTTCAACCAAGCTTTGATTATGGTTCTTTAAACGACAATTCTCTTCATCTTTCTCTGTTATTTTCATAATGAGATCGTGATTAGCTTGTTCTAACTTTTGATCCCTTTGCTTCTCATATTTTGCCTCGTTTATTTGTACCAATAACTTTTGGTTATGTTTTTTAAGTAAGAAATGTCTTTGTCTTTTTCTAGTAATTTTCCCTCAAGATTTTGTTTTTGTCTCTCTTCTTGAATTTTTAGCATTTGCTCCAACCCAACATGAAATTGTAAATTTATGTTGTGTTGTTGATAATGAATTAGTTGGTTCTCTAATTCTTTTATTTTCACTTCACAATGTGTGTCACCTTGATTTTCTACTAAAGTAAAAAGCTTTTTACAATATGGGCAAGGGCGAGTTCCATTCATAAGGCCCCTTTCATACCCTTCCTCTTTTGCACAATAGGGGCATTTTGCCGAAAATATTTTCTTTGTAGATGTCATAGTTCACTTCGTATTTATTTTTTATAAATGATAAATGTATGAATTCCAAAAACCCACTTTTTAAAACAATCCACTTTTTTGCTTTTTCTTTTACTTATTTTTTTTAATTATTACTCCTTTTAATATTCTTTTCACTTTATTTTCTTTAAAAATTATGACTTCATCATTTTTAAACTTTATAAAAAGTACCTTATAAATCCCTTTTATACTCTTGACTATTTGTTAGTCGATTAGGGCTCAACAAACGCGACCCTAAGTTTTGTGAAATACTTATTTAGAGATAAATACACACACACATATATATTATATATGGTATGGAATACCATGGGCCAATGGTTTTCCAAAACCATGGGATGGTGAATCTCCAAAGGTAAAATAAAATATTCACTTTTCCTCTTCTTTGAAACTTTTTCTTTTCAATTACTTTTTCTCACTTTTAAATGAAAATTAACTTAACTAATACCAAATATAGAATATTTCCTTCAAACTTCTTGGTGTGCACTTATAATTCTTCATGTGCACCTTAAGAAAACCTTTTCTTTTTTTCTTTTCTTTTGTTTTTTTTCTTTTATGGTTTTTCTTTTTTTCTTTTTTCTTCAAGCAGCAATATGACCTGGTATTTCTTCTAATGTTTTTTGGCAGCAGAGTAATCCTTAACTTCGAATGGCCAAAGGCCAGGTTTTGGTCAAGGACCGAAGTTCCAAAAACTTGAAAATTTAAGTGGCCAAAGGCCTAAAGTGATGTTGCAAAGGGCATCAAAATTTTGACCACAGATCTGGCAGCCAAAGGCTGGGATCAGACTTGCTCTGATACCAATGTAAAGAACCAATCTAGTTCTTACGACGGACATCCATCATAAATGGAATAAATAACTGTAATCCATATTGGTCAAGAAAATATATTGAATAAGAATGTATATAATGAGATAAAATAGATAATATATGATGAATAGATTTATAATGAGAGTGCCAAAATATATAGAGAACCTAAAGGCACATGTGGTGACCATCCATGAAAGGATGCATCCCTTAGACAATTAATAACTATTTATTATTTATTATTATTTATGATTATTATCACTTAATACTATATATATTTTGTATGTTACAGAGATGTTATTACAGCCTTCTCAATCCCTGTTGCATTGCGCACTGCCTCGTCCTCCCCTTCCTCGTGTGTGTGCTCGTCTTTTGCTTGGGCCACCTCCATATTTTGAAGATGTCCAACATCATCTTCCTCCTCACTGTCTGAAAGAACCTCTATGTAGTGTATTTTCCCTTTTCCCATGCATCTATGCCCTGGCTCCCATGGTTCCCTGCAAGTATAACAAAGTTGCTTCCTTCTCAACTCCCTTCTTGTGGCTTCATCAAGTTTCCCCTTACCCTTGTCAACCACTCTTTGATCTCTTCCTCTTTGAGCAAGTGGGGGTCTTGGAGTAAACTTGTTTCTGGAAGCTGCTCCCCTCCAAATCTCTAGTCTTCCAAATCGCATCATGTAGTGTGGTAGGCTCAAAAGCCTTGACCCAACCACGCAAGGGTTTTGTTAGCCCTTCGGAAAAGAGCATCATCAACCTAGATTCTGACATATCTGGAACCATCACTGTTATTTTCTGAAATTCCTCTATGAATGCTTCCACTGAACCTGTCTGTCTAAGTTGTGTGAGCTCATGGAAGTGAAGTCCTGGGTCCCCCTGATCAAATTTATTCATGAGTCTATGTGTGAACTCTGTATAAGAGGTAATGCGTGCATGCCCCAAAGTGGTCATTCCATGGTACCACCATTCATGGGCCTTGCCTTCCAAGTACAAGGTAGAAAATTTGATGGCATCATCATGGGGWTTAGTTGTAGATAGGCATCCAATTTCTGTACCCATGCCTTTGCTGAAGATTTAGTTGTTCCATCAAAGGGAAAAATCTCCATTTTCCCTGCTTTGTGCCCTAGCTCATTGTTGCCCCTGTGAAATTCTCTAGGCCTACCTCTATACTTGATTCCACAATATTTTGATAGTGTGACTTGTCTCTTGAAACATGAGCTCAAGGCTGCATACTCTCTTGCATACTCCTCAAAGTTATCTTCTACCTCCATACGCCCCTGGAAGTGATCATTTTGCTGCTATGCATCCAAAAAACTAGGCATGTAAGGTCGAGGCATGACCCTGCTACTCCCTGGCATCCTATTGTTTGCGCCCCCAAAGAGGCTTTGTCCCTCAGTATGGGTCCTATGATTAGACTCTGCGTGATACCATTCTCCTCCATGAGATCCACTAGCACCATTGTTCCCTCCATAGTTAGGTGGTTCCTTGCCATGTACCATCTGCATGAGTAATTGTGCAATCTTATCATGTCCTGCTTCTAAGGTGGTGTGTATGTTTGACAAAGTTGTTTTCATTTCAGTCTATCCCCTTGACAAGTGCTCTTGTGTCTCTTGCAAGTGATGCTGCATTTCAAATTGTGTCCCGTCAATGGAGCGCTTCAGTTCCTAAACTATATTTAACAACTCAGCGCCTTTTTCATTACCATCCCTTGTTCCTTGTCTCTCCTGCATTTCTAGAATTGTTTCTGGTTCTCCTGCCTTTCTATCCTTCTTCCTTCTGTTGTATCCTTCCATTAGCAATCCTCACAGGTAGGGAGGATTTGCGCTCTGATACCACTATAATATTCCCAAGTAGATTTACCCGAAATTTAATGGATTATTGTTTTTCTGATTTTGGTATTTTGTCAAGCAGTTTGTTGTCTTTGCCTTCTAAGTTGCGTTGGGGTTGATTTATAGAGTTTTTATAGGAAGTAAATGATGGAAATATAGCAACAATGGATACACAACCAAATACAATAGAAATAACACAAGAAAATAGCCACAAATACCTCAGATCTACATTTTATTTAAATATATAGCTGACCTCAATACAAGAGATGGACAAATCTGGAATAGAGATGGAAGAATAATGTGTGTG
>JASDQU011029420.1:3851-15717 GCA_032191745.1 Picea mariana
TCCCTCTATCTATGTCTACCCCCTCCCTCTCTCCATCTATCCATGTTGGAAATAAAATTTTGGAATAAAGTTTTGAGAAAAATCATAAGTACAGAAGAAGCACACAGAAGAGGTGTGCAGAGGAGAAGAAGAAAGATGAGTAAGTGCACAACTGAGATGCATTGAGAAGGAAAACGTGCAGTAAGAAGAATAAAACAAAGAATAAAGCAAAGAGAATAATAATGAAAAATAAAGAAGGAGAAGAAAGAGTAAGCTAAGGAGGACAGATTAGTAAATTGTAGTAAGCCAAGGAGGACAGAGTAGTAACAATCAAAGAAGTAGAACTAGTGTGCAGATTTAGAGTCAGAGTCAAAATCATAGTCAACTAGCATCACCAAGTGGAGGGAATACACAAAGAAACACGGTAGGGGCAGAAAACACCCTTAGAATGCCTGAGTTCCAGGGAGTGGGGTTAGAGGACCCAGAACAACATTTGTTTGTTTGCAAAACAATTTGGGCCGCTAAGAACGTACAGGATGAGGCTGTGAAGATTGCACAATTAGCGAGAACATTTAGAGGCTGTGCTCTAATATGGTATATGAAGTTGTAGAGTATCACATCTACAAGACAGGCCATGACTTTGGCAGAGATAAGTCAAGCGTTGTTGAAGGAGTTCAAGAAACCAAAGTTAGAGTCGCAGTACATTACATAACTGAAGGAGATTAAACAGGTGCAAACAAAATCCGTATGGGACTTCGACTAGAGGTTTAAGGATGTGATGGGTAGACTGAATTTCCATATCCCAGATCAACAACATCAAGAATGGTTTATTGAAAGGATTCTACCACACATTCATAGGTCATTAATACAACAAAAGGTTGTGTCATAGCCAGAGGCACTAGAAATTGCAATGAAATTTGAATCATCTCTAGTAGGAGATAATGGAGGGATGGTGCAAGTTCAAACATAGTTGGCCTCATTGATGATTCAAATGGAAAAAATTACAAAAGGGAAGGAGAAACAAAAGCAAGTATGGTGTACCAAATGTCAGACTGAAGGCCATCACAAGGAAAAATGCACAACATTCGCGTAGTACTTAGCAACATGAGCACAAAATCCATTACTCAGAGGATAATATTGCGAGATATGTAAGAAATGGGGCCATCACCCAACTGAGTGTCCATTACTACTGAAGTATCAGAGTACCCGAAGGAACTTGTTTTTCAAATTTTTCAAGTCGGAAAGACATGCAGAGAAGGATTACCACGTGTTCGACTTAATGAGGGAGAACACATCAGATATGTATAGGATTCAGGAGGAGAATGTTGTAGAAAAAGGGGGTGGTCCACAATATAATACTCAAAGAGGCCTCAATCCAGGCAACAAAGGAAAATTTGGCAGGGGCTGAGGTAGAGGGAATTTTGGTAGAGGAGGAAGATGATCGATTATATGTTATAATTGTAATCAACCCAGACACTTAGCCTACGATTGTTTGAATTCGTGTACAACGTGCACATACTACAGAGCACTAGATCATGCGATAGAATATTTCCCCCAACTGATTTCAAAATGGAAAGCCAAAGGTAACTAGAACCAGAATCAAAATGAGAATGTGAAGAAAATATCAGTCAAAAGATGCAATGAAGGACCAAGAATAGCGGTTGCTACGTGAGGAGGGGCTAGAACATGGGAGGATATGCCAAACGAAGGGAAAAAAACTAAGCAATGGGTAAGGAAGTCAGCAAGGCCTATGCTAGCCTTTAATCCTCAACAAGAAAAGGAAAAATATCAGAGGGTAAGAAAACAAGTACTCAGACAGGACTGGTAAACATTAACATTAGTTGCACTGCATGTAGAAGATCGTGTTGTGTACGAGAAGCCAACTAGAAAGGTAAGAACGCTAACATAATTCTTGAGAAGTTGTGTAGAGATAATGAAGGATGAAACTACTTTAAGTAAATTATATGACGTGATTGATCACTGCACATGAGGAAGGGAAACTCTCGTTGCACAAAGGATGGTAAACCAAGTACTACAAAGGAAAAAGGACCAACATAGAATTCAGATTCAATGTGCAAATTGGGGTGTATGATGTGGATAATGTTATCTTGGACTTGGGGTCTGACATGAATGTGTTACCTAAGAAGACATGGGAGATGAAGGGGAAACCTAAGTTAGTATGGTCTCATGTTCAACTAAGGCACACAAATAAACACAAAATAATATCGATTAGTCATTTGACAACAATACCTATGAACATAGATGGGGTGCACAGTGTGGCAGACTTTGAGGTAATTGAGATCATGGATGACAGTCAACCATATGTAGCATTGATGGGCTTGGAATGAGATTTTGATAACCAGGTGATCATCAACTTGAAGAGGAGGAGATGATATTTGAAGTTATAGTTTTGAAAGTTATTTCACCCTTGGACCTATCAGAAGGAAAGAGATAAACAAATTCGGCCAGAGGGAATGACATTGACAACTTATACAACATGGTTGTGAGGATGGAGAATTATGTCAACCCGACTGCGAATGGTCTGCTAAGTTGGTGAAGTATCAGTTCATGTGCATCAGATTCTGAAGAAGGTCTAGAGCATTAGCAATAGAGAATGCATGAAGTGTCAACTAGAAGATGTGCACGTATCACCTGATCCTTGCGCTGGATTGGAATAGAGCTACGTGATCCACCCAGGTTTGAAGGATTTAATTGACATAATTTTTTTTGTAAAGGAATTTGAGTTGCAGGTACATGAACAAAAAAGGTTGTTAGCACTAGATATTGTCCTTAAAATGACTCCACCAAGATGGTGGGTTGCACACAGAGAGGGAATAAAATATTGGTCACAATATAGGAGAATAATACAAGGTTTGGTACTGAGGTAGAAAAATTGTGCAGAAGTATACATGAGAGAGTAACCGAGAAGGTCATGTTGAGCAGTGCAGGGATTTATGGAGTTTGGTACTAGAAGTATAATGGACACACATATTTATACACACATTGGACACAATTCCGAAGAACTGGTATTTGGAATTGGAAATGTACAGGGGGACAACATGATGGAAATAGTTGGTCCAATGGTTCAAAATAAAATTTCATTTGAACATGAATCTCCATCAATAGATATAGTGCTATAATCTATTCAAACTAAAATCTTCTGAGAAGAAAGGACGATGGAGGTGGTACTAGTATGTAGTGCACACAGAGCCAAGATGATTGTCCACGAGTTATTGGAATTTTACAATGTGGCTAAGGAAGAACATGATGAAGAGAACCCCAAAAATATACAAGTACCTGAAACAAAAAGAGAATGAGTAGTAGAAGGGCCAGATCTTGAATCTGTTGTATATACATATCCTATAAAGACATGAAAGGTAAACTTTGGGATGCTAGAGAATCCCAAGCTTGTGTAGATAGGATATTATTGGAGTGAGGAGACAGTTGATAAGATTGCAGACTTACTGTGAGAATATTAGGACCTATTCCCAATGACATTTTCAGAGATGAAGGGAATAGCAGGGGACTTAGGTGAGATGAAGATTCCACTGAAACCAAGTGGTAAGCTAGTGCGACACCGACTTTATAGGTTAAATCTGAAGTACAAGGAAAATATGAAGGATGAAATAGACAAGATGCTAGATGCAGGTATTATCGAACTAGTAGAATAATTTGAGTGGATCAGTACAATGGTAGTGCATGAAAAAAAGATAGGAGGAATCAGGATTTGCATGGATTTGATGAAGATGAGTGATGCGTTCTTGCATGACCCATTCCCAACACCATTCACGAATGAGGTACTAGAGAACGTAGGAGGCAAAGAAACATATTCTTTCACATATGGATTCTTGGGGTACCATCACATGAAAATTGTGCAGGAGAATCACCACAAGACTAATTTTGTGATAGAATGGGGGAGTTATCAATATACACTAATGCCATTCGGGCTGAAGAATGTCCCTCCAATGTTTTCCATAGTAGTGGTTGCAACTTTCAAGGAGTTTATCCATAAGTTCTTGTAAGTGTACTTGGATGATTGGACTGTGTTCAGTCCACTGAAGGATCATATAAAATTCCTCAGGCTAATGTTGGATGAGTGTAGACAATGTTATATTTCTTTGAACTTGAAGATTTTTTTTTTTTTGCGCACCGTAGATCTAGCCAAGATTGCAATAATTCTGGAGTTGGAACCACCTACGTCAGTCAGACAACTGATGAAAAATTGGGGTCATAAAGGCCATTATAGGAAATTTATCAAGGGATATGGGCCGATCACAACACCGATGGAAACGATACTGATAAAGGAATTAAAGTTTCAATTGAACAAGGACTTTCAGAAGGGGTTGGACACCTTAAAGAAAAAAATTGTGACTGCAATGATTTTGATTTTTCCAGATTGGAACAAGGAGTTCCATGTATACGTAGATGCATCTCCCATAACGTTGGGCACAATACTATCTCAACCAGGGGAGGGAGACATAGATCATCTAATTTCTTTTGCAAGAAGGAAGATGTCTATAGCATAGAATAATTATACTACCATAGAACGAGAAGGATTGGCTATGGTCTATGCGCTACATAAGTTTAGGAATTATCTATTGGGGTCTGAATTTAAAATGTATATAGACCATTCTGCATTAAAATACTTAGTCAAGAAGGCAGTGTTGGGGGGGGGGNAATATACAGATAGATATTATTATTTCAGGAATATGACTTTGAGGTTGTAGTAAAACTAGGGAAGTTGAATGGAAGAATAGATCATCTATCATGCATATTCACAGGTGAAGATGCAAGCAATTTAGATGATAACTTCCTAGATGCATAATTATTTGTAGTAAATATGTTGGAGAACTAATTCTTGGACATTGTGCAATTTCTAAATACATGTATGGATCCATCAGATATGACAGTTGCATAGAAGAAACAATTGGTAGTGAAAGCTGCAGATTATCATTTGATTGTAGGAAATTTATACAAGTTGGGTGCAGATGGAATATTTAGATGTTCTGTGTTGGAACATAAGAGATGGATGATACTTGAAGAAGCACGTGATGGGATTGTAGGAGGAAATTATGCAGGGAGAGAAACTACATAAAACATTTTTTGTGCATGGATTTGGTGGCCTACACTTCACAAAGATGCGAAGGAGTACTGTCAGTCATGTGATGTATGCCAACGAGTGGGAAATCCATCTAGGAGGGATGAAATTCATTTGAATCCCCAGGTTGCATTACAATCATTGAGAAATGAGCCATAGAATTTATGGGGCCAATCAACCCACAAGAAAGAAGATCAGGGGAAAGTTACATAATCACTGTGAAAGAGTATTTGACAAGGTGGGAAGAAGAAACACTAGTTACATATTGCACCACAGAGACTGTTGCGAGGTTTTTGTTCGAGAATTTAGTCACAAGGCTTGTATGTCCATGCATATTACTCAGTGATCAAGACACACACTTTCTAAACAAGACAACTGTAGCATTGACTGAGGAGTTCCAAATTCATCATCAAAAGAGTACCCTGTATCATCCTCTGTCCAATGGAACAATGGAATCTTTCAATAAGATCCTGGAGAATGATTTGACAAAAAAATTGCAATGTAGGAAGAGATGATTGGGACTTAAGAGTTTCTACGATTTTATGTTCTTACAAGACTATAAATAAGAAGCTGACAGGGCATACACCTTTCAGGTTGGTCTATGGACAAGAAGCAGTAATTCCTATGGAGTTTATTCTACCTAGATTGCGCATTGTAGAAATCACTGATATTTCTAGCTATGGCGCAATAGAGGAGACATTGACACAATTGGTACATATTGAAGAAGATCGTTTTGTTGTAGGTTTCCATCAACAAATTCAGATAGAAAGAGATGAGGATTGGCATGATCGACACATTAAACAAAAAAAAAATCATGTAGGATATTTGGTATTACTTTAATCCAACAAGTTTATACAACATCCAAGAAAGTTTAGAATGCAATGGTTAAAACCCTATGTGATTCAAGAGGTAACATAGACAATTGTTTCACAGTTGGAAACCTTGAATGGAGAAGTATTTGGAGGAATGGTGAATGGAAGTCCACTGAAGCTCTATAGAGATGAACGATAGACTGCACAATAATATAGATTGCGCCAAAAGACATCTATAATAGTAGTTGTACCATAGTAGAAATAAAAACAAGGGAAAAAAATTAAAAAGTAAAAAAAAAGAATAAAATAAAATAAAAAGTAGATAAATCAAAAAGAAAAAGAGTATTAGAGTACCAATGCATAATAAATTGCACATAAGGAATGGTTATCACACATCATAATAGAACTTCACCAATTTCGAAGATAATACACAAAAGAGACATGATGCGAAGCACACAGACACAACAACAAGAACATTTATGTAGTTTGGAAATGACAAGACCATTAAAAGTGTTAAAGCATAGAAATGACAGTTGCGAAGTGGGAGTGATAGGTCATAAAGGCACCATATAGTATTGAATGGTAAAAGCTTCTAGAGATCACGACAGATTGGTAGTACGAGGGAAAAACCACATGACGAATTTGGTAATAAGGATGCATTTATGAAACAATTCATCAACCACAGTGGTGGATAGGACAAGGTAGGTAAGTCAGGATGAGACATGTGTAGTTGGCACGAAGGCACAAAAATAGAACAGCTTCATTTAGTGTAAGTCATTGTCACATGAAAGAGAGAGAAAAACAGAGTGAACCAGATCTAATTTGAGAGCACTAGAGGCAAGCTACAACTCCTAGAGCATAGACATAGATTTAGTTTAGGAATCTATTACAAAAGACGAATCGTGTCGATGAAGTTTGGAGCACCATCTGCAGCCACACGAAACAAGAAAAACAACTAGTAGAGATGTCAGAGGTCAAGGAAGTAGTCAGAGCTTCGACTTCAGTGTCACAGGTAAGTTATCACAGAGATTACCTGTTGTTGTAGATGGATAATATACCACCTGTCAATGCACCATCCAATGGGAAGTACTCGCTGTCGATATCACTAGTTCCTCTAGGTGTAAGCAGTGAAGGAGAAATTCTTGGAAATATTGTTGGTCTAAAGTTTATGGACCATGACATCACTAATACACATAAATTCCCAGAGTTCGCCAGGGAAAATTACTTTCACACTAGGAGCATACCAGGTATAGGAGAAATCTTGCTAGAGACACAGGAGTGAGCCATGGGGTTGGAGAAGGAAGGTATATTGAACTTGCTGGAGATTCCACACTTTGGGTGAAGTGTGGAAATTAATGCATGTGTGAAGGTGTTGCTAAGATGTGTTCATGGGGGGACACTCTGGATTGATCCCTCGACATCAATCGATAGTGCATTGATTGTGCATATTATAGGAATTCCAATGGCTAGTGAGGACCCGACCATTTTATGTATCAAGGAATGAGATAGATCCCTCTCTGAATCAATGAAAGAGAAATTCCATACATTTAGGGGAAATAGGGGTCTGGATGTTAAAAGAATCAATGGAAAGAATGTTTGGTTTGCAACATAGGTGTTGGCCTGTAAGTTGCTCCGCAAGTGCAAGTAAGATGAAGTACTAGCTGCAACCATTGAAGTTGTGGATAAGTGTGTGAAATGGGTTCAGATGAACTAGGCCACCTTCTTGGTGAACTAATTTCTATAGGATTGCACTGGGGTATAGGAAAAGGGCACGAAATTCCATTATGCATGGTTTTTTATTTTGATTGCGTTGTTTGGGTGGAAAGAACCAGGGTATTACCAGTACATGTGAGCATTAGGGAGAGGAAATTTTCCTAGGAGGTATGCCAACTTATGGAACATGACAATTAAGAGAAGACAAAACAAAAGTAATGCCACATTTTTTTTATACTTGGAAAATATCATGCATTTACTGGCACACACACTATGAATATCAGCAGAGACAGTAGAAAAATATAAGGATATCTTGCAATTTAGAACCGAAATGCATGACATGTATGTGTAGGCCAAGAAGGATCCAATGCGCCAATGGTTTCCAACTAATTACAGGTTGACGACAGAAGAAATGTGTTTGATAGTAAATGAATGGGAAGAAGGATGGAAAATCCCAACAAAGAAAATGAGACAATAAGAAGAAGAAGAAGAGAAAGAAAAAATTGAGGACCTAGAGGACCTAGAGGAGGACTAGGGAAATGATCAAACAAATGACGTAGGTTATATTCCTAGCACATCCACGACAGAAGATCAATAGACATGAGTCAAGTGAAATGACTGTTATAATTTTATAAGTTATTGTTATCTTCTTTAACATTCATTAACGATTACATGTAATAGGATCACTGAAAGATAAACAATCATAGAACACAATATATATCTTGGGAAACCCTTGTGGAGGAGAAAACCCAACTACCAATTATTTAGTATAGATTCCTTCAAGCAATACAATGTCACATTATATCTCTCCACAAATAGACCAATACCAAGATACCAAAGACCAAGAAACCAAGACCTCCTACACTAGACCTCATTTTCTATGCTCCAAATACACAAGAAAAGGTGAGTTGTGTGTGTATACAAATGAGAGGAACTCAACATCTATTATACACATAACTTGACTCCCAAAAATATGCAACCCTAAGAGGGGCCTTTTTTACTTTTACAATAAGGATAAAAATAAAACAATAATTTCTTTTGAGTTGATTTATACAATAATATTACAATAACCTTCTCGAGGTTTGACCACTACAAATAAAAAAGAATATCTTCCATAGTTACATCAAAATATCAACACTCCCTCTTAACTGGGAAGGTATTATTTTTTTCCACATGAGCTCATGACCATTGAATGTTGAACATATGAATCTATACATCATTGGATATCCATAGTACAACATGAATTCACATCCAATGCATCCAAGGCCTGTGGGTAGCTCTCAAATAGCTTCAACATGTAACCATGAAATCCACTACCCCATAATGCATATGTACCTCATCATGTGCACCCCTATGGCTTCACAGCCAATGCATCCAAGGCTTGTGGGTAGCTCTGAAATAGCTACAACATGTCCCCAAGACATCCACTACCTCGCAATGCATTTTTACCTCGTCACTCCCTCTAAAGAGGGACCACACCAAGCTTGTTCTTAAAGTGTTTGAACTTCATTCTTGACAATGGCTTGGTCAACATGTCTGTAACCTTCTCCTCGGTAGTCACGTACTGGGGCTTCACTGCTCCCCTCTACACCATATCCTTGATATAGTGATATTTTATCTCTATATGCTTTGACCTGTCATGGAACACCAGATTCTCTGACAACTTCATGCAACTCTAGTTGTCACACCAAATGCAGGCCACCTCCAGTTTGAGACCAAATAACCTAGACAACAACTTCCAAATTCACACTTCTTCTCTACATGCTACACATTTTGCCACATATTCGACCTTAGCCATATTGAGTGCTACACATAATTGCTTCTTGCTACTCCACAAAACCATATTGGAGCCTAGACTGAAGCAATATGTCGAAGTACTCTTCCGATTAGGAATACTGTCGACACAATATGAATCCAAATATCCATATAACATGAACTCATGGTCTATCACATACCTGAGACCATAATCCAATGTACCCTTAAGGTACCTTATCACATGTTTTGCTGCGATCAAATGAACTTGCCTAGGATTCTCCATATATCGACTTAGGGTGTTCACAACAAAACACATATCTGGTCTCATGTTCATCAAGTACATCAACGAACCCACCATTTTCCTGTATAAAGTAACATCCATAGTCTCTGAAGTCATATACTGCAACAACTTCAGATTTCATACCATAGGTGTAGCCATTGCCTTGCAATCCAACATCTTGAACCTCTTTAGGAATTGCACTGCATACTTCCCTTGATTAAGAAAGATCTCATCCTGTCTCTACCATACCTCGAGATCCAAAAAGTAATGCATCATCCCGAGATATTTCATCTCAAACTCAACAACTACTTTTCTCTTACAATGAGATGAGTGCTTCCACACATGTTAGAAACAAGTCATCCACATACACCAATAGTGTTACTGTACCATCATCCACAACCTTAAAGTAAAGGTTAGGATCTTCACTGCTCTTTGTAAATCCTAAGATCTTCAAAAAAATATCGATCCTTCCATACCATGCTTTGGGTGCCTTCTTTAATTCATATAAATCCTTCTTCAATATGCACACATGTGTCTCCTTGTCATGTACCTCAAGCCCTTTTGGTTTCTCCACATATACTTCCTCTTTTATTTCACCATTCAAGAAGGTTGTCTTCACATCCATCTAATGCACCTTCAATTTCATTACTACGGCCAATGAAATTGTAGTCTTTATCGAGGTATATCTCAGCATGGAAGAAAATGTATCCTCATAGTCAATTCCCTCCTTCTGAGAGAATCCTTGAGCCTCAAATCTATCCTTATACTTTTCAATACTGCCATCAACTGCATGTTTTGTTTTGTAGATCCATTTTGAACTTACTATTGATTTTTCCTTGGGTTTGGGGACCACATCTGATACATCATTATTTACTATGGACTGATATTCCTCCCCCATGGCATCCTTCCTTACCCTCTTTTCTACAGCCTCTTCATAACTGGATGGTTCTGCATCCATGATGTCACACAAACATGCCACATAGCTGGAATACGGTTTCAAATTCTTACTTTCCCTGAGATCTTTTTTCAGGGAACCATACTTTTTTGCATCTTTGACGCAATCATGTGCCCAATATGGTCTTCTCTTGAGAGAAAGTATCTTTGCTAGCCTTTGAGGTTCTTCCATGTCATTATCCTCATGAATGACTTCCTTTGGTTCAACTGCTTCTTCCTATGGAACTCTAGTAACTTCATTCTCCTCCTCATGAACCTACTTTGCACAATCTTGTTTTGATTTGTTGAAAGTTACACTCTCATTGAAGGTGACATCTCGACTAATCTCAACTTTCTAGTGATGAGGAATATATATCTTGTATGCCTTCGATATGTCACTGTAACAAAAAAATATGCCATTCTTTTCAGATGGATCCAATTTTGTCCTCTTTTCCTTGGGGACATGCACAAATACGGGGTAGCCAAATATCCTTAGATGGATGAATTTCGTCTTCTTTCCTGAAAACATCTCCTCTGGTGTATTGTTTTCAAGTACTTTGTGGGGAATTTTGTTATGCACGTACATTGTAGTCTTTGTAGCTCCTTCCCACATATGCATAGGTAGATCTTGATCATGGATCATAGCCTTCACTTCTTCCATGATCGTCTAATTCTTCCTTTCTGCTACTCCATTCTGTTGAGGATTGTAGGGAGTAGAAAGCTCCCTCTTAATCCCAGCTTCCTTGAAATATTCTTTGAATTCCTCTGAAGTGAATTCTCTTCCATTATCTAATCGTAAGGTCTTTATCTTCTTCTCTATCAGGTTTTCTACCAGTTCCTTAAATTATTTGAATTTTCAAAATACTTCATTATTTTCCTTCAACAAATAGATCCAAGTTTTATGTGAGTAATCATCAATAAAAGACACATAATATACATACTTTCTTAGTGAAGTTTTTGACATCGGTCCACACACATCCAACTGCATGATGTCCAATACTCTTTTGGCTCTACTATCACTATTGAGAAAGGAGTTCTTCACATTCTTTCCTTTTGCTCAACCTTTTCAAACACCATTTGGTTTTGCCTGGATCTCTGGTAGTCTCATCATCATCTTGCTCACACTCAGTAGGGCCTTGTAATGTATGTGTGAAAATATCCTATGCCATAATTCACTAGGATTCATAGTTTCATGAATTAATGTTGAATCCGATCGCCCTTTGAATTTATAGATTCGTCCCTCTTGAACTCCAATCACCACAACATCATCAAAAGTATTCCCTCTAGGTCACATTA
>JASDQU011029420.1:31251-42283 GCA_032191745.1 Picea mariana
CCCCATATCTCTCTCTATACCCTTGTCTCCTTCCCTATATCTCTCCCTTCCCCCTCTTCCCGTCTCTCCTTCTCTACCCCTCACTCTTCTCCCCTTCCCTCTCTCTCTCTCTCCATGTCTCTCTACCCCTGTTATGAACCAAAGGGGGCATATATGGGGTTAAATGCAAATTATATCACCCCAAGGGAGGACATACTTGAGGATAAATGCACATGCAATGTGTAAATGTATATGTAATAGGGTCGGCCTAATAGTAAAGGGGCCTCATGTGTAGTGTGTGAATAGGTATATATAGAGATCATGTATTCATTATTGAGGACATTTGGATTGTGATGCATGAATGTATTTGGTTACTTCGAGGAGGTTCTCATATTATTTAAGAAGTTATTGTGTGACTCATCTCTCTTATATATATTGGAGTTGTGCTCCATGCTCACATTGGTGTACATGTTGTCTACTTCTGGTTTATTATGACATTTTAAGCATTTGGTTCATAACATTTGGTTTCATAGCATTGATATTAGGGTTTTTTTTCTTCAAGAAAGTCATAGTACAATGTTTTTCTTGGGATGCTTCAGATAGTGAAATTTGGAGTTTAGTTAGAAGACATATCAATGTACCAATGGTAAAAATTTCAGGTTTTGGTTCGTTATACTTTCAGAGATATAGCCCATGGAAGTTAGATATTTTTACTAGCGCTGAAATCATTCTCAAATGAGTCATTTTTGGAATTCCACTGTAAAATTTTCTTAGTAATGTTTCAGACTATGAAATTTGAAAAATACTGCGAAAATATGGTGAATTTCACGTGGTAAAAATTTCATAGTTTGGATCATTTTAGTTTATGAGATATAGTTTGTGGAAGGTAGGGTTATTTGACTAGTCCTATAACTAGTCTCAAATATGTGTTATGGGTACAATAGTCATATCTTATTTAGTGAGGATCCAAATTTAGTGGCACCAATTTCATTTGAAAGAGGATAGTCCATAGTATTTCTAGTACAAATTTTAGAATCAGGTATCAAATATTGGACATATGGAATTTTGTACAAGTTCTCTCTCCAGAAAAGTCCAAAAATCAATAAGGTTTGGGGAAACTAGCACAACTTACATTTGGCACATCAAATTTTGGTCAGACCCATGGCATTGTAGAGAAGACAAATCAGAGTACCATAGATCAAAATTTGAGACTCATAAGGGCCAAAATTTCATAAATACATCGGAACAAAGGTCAACAAGAAGGACAAACTCCAATTCAGGGTTTCCAAAGGTATGTTAACTTAAAACTATCATACATTTTGATTGAGATGTCCGATTGAGCTAATTCAAAAACCATTGGAAAGAGAAAAAATAGAATATTATATTGGAAAAAAGGATTATAACTATTTGAGATCATTATTCCTAATATATTTAAGTTGTAAGTTGAAGGCTTGGATTAGACCTCAATTAACAATGCATGGCAATGCCTAACTTTAGGGGAGATTAAGATAAATATGAAATCAATTATGAGGAAGCTTATAAGTGGTGGAAAATATTCGATGAAGATAATAGACTCTACTCCACATGGGAAAATTTTGAAGAAATCTTCTCAAATAAATGGATCAAGGATAAAAATGGAGGAGATGCATAAAATTCAAGTGGAATTAAAGGAATCAAAATAAAATGTCTTCAAATTGAAAAAGGATAATAAAGAGCTAAGAAAATATATTACAAATAAAAATGATGAGTTCTTTAAGATGAAATCCCTTAATGAATCACTCATTAAAGAGGTTAAGAACTTAAAGAAATAAAAGAGTATAAAAGCAAAGTGGGAAAAATATGATTCAAGGGAATATTTGAAAAAGAAAGATGAAGAGATATGTATATTATGAAACCATAATAAAAAAATACTAGATGGGGTTAAGAGATTGAAAGAAGAAGATAATAATTATCAAAATCAATAAGAAACAAGGATCTTGGATGAATGATCTACCAAAAGACTTGAAGAGAAAATTTACAAGAAGGTTTAGGAATCCCTAAATACTGATGAGGTAAAATAAGAAATGTGATCTAGAATTGAATAAGGACATCAAAATTTGATAAATGGGGTGACATTGCAACTTCAAGACGAGAAAGAAGACAAGATTCAAGAAGGTAACTGGAAGATACTTAAAGAATTTGAACTTCATCTATAATATATACATGCCAAATATGATGGTATTATCTTTTTTGTTTACTTAGGCTGACCCAGGTTCTGATCTCAAATAGGTTTCCAACAAAACCCTCAAAACTATCGACCCTTCTGGTAAACTAGAAGGCATCGCTACGCATAGAGTGCACAACACAGTCTCACCCAAGATATCTTTATGGGGGACTTCAATACTCAGGTGTTTTCAGTCTAGGAATGTGTGGGGATTGGGTTTAGATTCTTTCCCTTATGCATCATTATCATTAATCATTCATCTAATTCTAAGATTCATTCCTTCTCTAATCCTATGCATGTATGTTGTTATAACGTATTTTTAACCATTCATTATTTAATTAATGATTAAAATAATAGCAAAGAATTCATTAACAACACATAGAACACAATATTTTAACATGGTTCACCCCCTCCTGGGGTTACGTCCACAAAGATTTGGATTCTCTTCTCTTTTATTCAGTTTGCTACAAAATCTGCGCTGCACGCATTACATCTTCGGTATTACAATCAAAATGATGGTAAGTACCCTCTTAGAGGTTGAATAGATCACACCAGGATACTTAGCCTATGACCTAACCATAAAAAAATAGCTTATTCGACTCTACCACACGAACCATAACAAAACCCACTACAATCAATAGTTTTTGAACCATAACAACAACCCCCCCTGACCTATACCTCCTAGGTCTTTATTTATACTACCCTATTGTCTTATCACCATTAAAAGTTTTGTAAAAACCCCTAAACCTAACATGGTTAGGCCTATCTTCATGTGCACCACATTGCTTTTCCTCCTACATGCTTCTTTTCCTTCTTTTTTTGCATGCTGCTTTTCTACCTCCTAAGGCACGCACTCCAAAAATAGACCTTTTCCTCAAAATTAGGTTTGCACCCAAAATAGATCCTTCTTCCCAAAATAGGCCTGCACCAATAGGACCCCAAAACTAAAATGTGGCTCACCCTGAGACACTCAAGTGGTGTGCACTCCCTGTACAACCTTCTCCAAGCTATGGAACGTTTCTGCTAGTTCCTTCCCTTTTTCTTTCACCTCCGTCATTTTATTTTTTAGTGCCTCAACCATTTGTACTGTTATCTGTTCTTGTAGAAATGTTGTGATCTCCAAATGTGCCTACTCCATCCTTGTCGTCTCTTCCTCTAGCTCCACAATTAGTTGTGCTTCTCATTCCTAGAGGGGTTCCAATTGGGCTTGTCTTTCTTGCTTATTGATCTACGCAGCCTTTAACTTTGTCTGCAAGGTATTCATATCATGCATACCCTTCAATCGTTCGGTAATGGTCATGGTTTTTTGTCATTGCCTCAATTTATGCATGGAAGCATTGATCTTCTCCTCTTGTTGGTCCAACTGTTGGACCTTTTCATCTTCTTCTAAAGTGGTCCAAATTTGCGTAGTTCTGTCAAACAGTTCTGCGAATTCCTTGGATTCCCTTTCCATTTAATCTATCTCGAATTTTGTTTTATTTTCTCTTTTCTCTTGGACCTCAGGAGGAGTCATAGGATTAAATTTTTCTTTCATCTCCTTGATCTCTTGCCTATATCCTTCAATATTCCATGCAATGATATTTATCTTTTCATCTACGCTCCTATCCAGTGTTTGCACATTATATGGAATGTGGTTGTATATTGTTGTTATCCCATGCTCTAGCTTGTTAGTGTGTTATTTTTCCTCCACCTTCTTTGAGTTCAGTTGGTTGCAGGTGATCTGTAACATCTCTGCGACACCTCTACCAACCTCCAAGTTGGTGGCATTCAAATGGGTTATGGATTGTACTTCCTGCATTATACTAGCCTAGAGTCTGTACAGTGCTTTTGTGGGTATCTGCACCATGACTACCTCAAAATGGTCGATGTATCCCATGGGTTTCTACGTGGTCTATTGATCAATTATGACCATCTTCTGTGTGACTATGAATGTATCTCTACTCCACACTACTATTTGAACTGTATCATCTTTTTCTTTCTCCATAGGGGGTTGTTGTGTCTTTTCAGGTTGCTATGTTGGGGCCTATGGTATTGTATGCATTTGTAACTATTGTAGAGTTTCATGAACTTCTATGAGTTTAGCCATGATCTCTTCTCTCTTTTCTTCTGCAGCGCAGACAACATCTTCCCCCTAGTCCTGGACCTTATACACCATGAACTCAACATCATCCTCTGTCATGGTGATGATTGGGGCCTCCTTGGTGTAATTCATGTTTTTTTGCATCTCCTCTACTTGCATTGTGGTTACTTTTTTCTGTGGGGGATGTGCTCCACTCATCATCACTTGTTCCCCCTCCTCCTCATCCTGAGATGTGTACCCCTTCTTGGCGTCCTGTGGAATGTCTTCCCTAGGCATCGTTGCTATCCTCCCTGGTATTTTTGGCACTGTGTTGCTTCTTGATGCCTGAGTGTGCGCCGCAACCTTCCTAGTATTAGTAGTTGGGATATTTGTCTTTGTTGAAGGACCTTCTTCGAATTTCCCCTTAGGTTTGGCTAATTTTGTTGTTGATGGCCTTGTTGCTATTTTTTCTACTGGCATCTTCCACTGCGCATGCCATTATTTGATTATTCAATCAATATCTTCTCTTGTGACGCAATGTTTCATCTCCAGCCATTCCTTCTTTGGATCCCTTATAGCATGGATCCACATATGATCATTGAATACCTTAAACTCAGCTATCCCTTCCAATTCCTAGACCACTTCAACAGAAATGTGCCACACATTGGTTGTGCGATGTAGTATCTCTTCCAAAAACATAGGAAATAATGTGTTATTCGCCTGCTGATTTTTGGTGTCCTTGGCTTGCCAGAGGGATTCATATATGGCTATGTAGCACTTCCATTTCCTATCCAGAAAGGTTGAAAATTTTGGCTCTTGCAATCCTGCCAAATCTATGGGGATAATTAACCAAGAATAATGGAACTTAGTTCCATTATATCGTGCATCTCTGCAATTGATCAAGAATTGGTTCAGGAGGTAAGGCTCCCAACTGAACATTACCCCCTTCGCGAACTATGCAACGAATGCAATGACTCCTGCTGGAGTCTCTTCTTTTCTGCACTTCCTCAACATCTTGCAATCCATGAGCTTCTTGTTGAACCTTGTCACGTCATTGTTGATATATCTAAGCACAATACCCTTGTTCCCTCTGCTGGTACCAAGTTGTGCCTTCACTAGCTTGATGATATCCTTCTCACACGCTTTGTTTTATAAGTATTCCTCTGGTTGTGTGCCCACTGTGGGTAATCCTGTAATTTTGGTGATCAATGCCACATTGAGCTTCACTGGCCTATCTATCCAAAGAATTCCACCATGTACCTAAGATAACAATTCTTTGATGCAAAGCCCAACATTTTTACTGCACCCAAAGTGTGGTATATCCAGGAGGTTCATGATCTCGGAGTTGTAGAGCCATGTTATCCATTGCACAGGCTCCATGATTGGTTTGCCTGGTGGTCCAATTTCCCCTGTGTTCGCCAAATAGGCTTCCTTAGACAAGTCTAGGAATTTTGTTGTGTCGCGCATATCATGGTCTAATTACCTTAATTTAGGAATTTTTTCTAGCATGTCCTCCACAGTCACTACTGTGTTTGGAAGGTAGGGAAGTGTAATTTTTGCGACGTCCTATGCCTTTTTTTTTGCTCGACGATATATGGACTTTCTTCTATTGTTTTTGTGTCATATTCTCCTCCCTCAGATTTCAGCTGGTTGGTGATGTCCTCAACCAACACTTCCTCTTCATCGCAGCCCTGTTGCTGACCCTTCATTTTGTTGGGTTGAGCCAGTGTTTCAGGATTAGAGTTTGTAATAAGATTTCGAGTCTTGAAGCTCTGCCCTACTTCCCCTTGTTTCATTTTTTATGTTTCCTCCTTAAACCTTGTTGGGATTAGTGACTTTGTATCGGAAGTGATAACATCTTTGAGCTCAGCGACATTCTCGGGCTCCACCATTTTTTCCTTCCTCCTTTGGCCCTATCGAGTAACATGTACATAATTCCCTGGAGTGCCAAACTTCGGTGGTGTCATGTTGTATGTGATTTGAGCACTTTCTCTCTTCTTCGCACAATTACACCTAGGGCACACACTTCTATCTCTTTCTGTGCTAAAAAATCAGTAAGTGTCAAGCTAACCCATGCTTTCTTCACTTTATAGACCTAATCATAATTTGTTTTCACCTTTTTTGTGCATTTGTGTCAAGTCCAATTTTTCCTGCGCATTGTCTTTCTATGTTGTCGCAGTATTTTTTGCACGTGAATTTCCACTTTCTTGTTGTTTAACCAACTTTGTCCTCTTTTTGTATTTTTCTTCTTTTTCTATTTTTGTATTCCTTTTTCTTATTTTTATTTCTTTTTATTAGTTTTCTTTCCTAATATCTACTATATACACTATATACACGACTTTCTTATTGCATCGTAATTACTACGAGTTAGTAGGTTGATTGTCCCTGTACAATTTTAGTCGACTGCCATTCACCATTCCTTTCAATTATGTTCCTCCCAAGTCCTTTAGATGCACATATCCTCCATCTGTGATAGTCTTTACTTCATATGGCCCTAGCCAATGCATTCTGAACTTACAAGGGTGTTGGAAAAAATTGTTGTCATAGAGAAGAACTAGGTCTCCCTCATCAAATCTATTATTTTTTATATGTCTGTCATGCTAGGCCTTGTCCCTTTCTTTTTGTACCTCTTGGTGAAATCCTTCCAGAATATTGTCCTCTTCCATTTCCATTAGTTGACTTAACTTCTCCTATATTGTGCCTCTTTTTGACATATTGGTAATTGCTGCTATGCGTAGACTGGGTGCCAGAAATTCTAATGGAATCACTGCTTCCTTTCCAAACACCAATATGAATGGTGTATGTCCTATCAAATTATTGCATGTGGTCTTGTATGCCCATAGTACCGCTAGTATTTTCAAATCCCAATCATCCCTATTAACATTGCAGATCTTAGTCAAAGAATTTTCCAAAATCTTATTGAAAGCTTCTACTGTCCCATTTTCCTGAGGATGATATGGTGTACTCTTCTGGTGATATACTTCAAACTCCTCAGTCATAGCCTTGATGGTATTATTAATAAAATGGGTTCCTTGGTCACTCATCAAAATCTCGGGACATCCAAATCTGGTGATCACTTTCTCAAATAAGAAGTCTAATGTTGTCTCGTTGCTACAATCTTTGAATGGTGTTGCTATTGCCCATTTTTCAAATACCTATATAGTTACTTGTGGTATTAGGGGCATCTCATCCCTCTTGTTGGGTTTTCCAACCCTTTGACATACATCACAGTTCTGGAAATATTCCTTGGCATCTTTATGAATTGTTGGCCACCATAGCCCTGCGCGCAATACCTTTTGTGTGGTAGATTTTACTGCATAGTTTCCTCCAACTATACCTTCATCAGCTTTTGTTAAAACCCTGGGTCGTTCATGTTCCAATACACACCTTATCAAAATGTTGTCTGCGCCCATCTTGTATAAATGACCTACAATGAGTTGATAGTGTACAACTTTAACTTCCCTATTTTTATCCTACGCAGTACTAAACTCCTGTGGTGCAACCCATGTACTTAAGAATTCAATGACATTAGCGAAGTATTCATTAACTTATTGTACTGAAAATAACTATGCATCATGGAAGTTGTCTTCCAAGTTAGTAGGTTCTTCTCCATTGGTTATCCTTGACAAGCGATCAGGTCTTGCATTCAACTTCCTTGGTTTGACTATTACTTCAAAATCAAATTCTTGGAATAATAACATCCATCTATATATCCTCCCCCCCAACACTAGTTTGTTGAATATATATTTGAGGTTAGAATGATCTGTGAACATTTTAAAATGCTTGCCCAATAAATAATGTTTGAATTTATGAAGTGCATATACCATGGCTAGGCCTTCTCTTTCTGTGGTGTTGTAATTCTGCTAAGATTCTGACAACTTTCTGCTTGCAAAGGCTATAAAATGGTCTATGTCCCTTGCTCCTGGCTATGCTAGAATTGATCCAAGTGTTATTTTTGATGCATATACATGCACATGAAATGAATTTTTCCAATCTGGAAGCACTAATATGGGCGGTGTCACCATCATTTCCTTTAGAGTGTCCAATGCTTACTGACAAACCTCATTCCAATGAAATCTGGTGTCCTTCTTTAACAAATTTTCCATCGGTGCAGTAATCTGTGCATTCCCCTTTATAAACTTCATA
Source organism: Picea mariana (assembly GCA_032191745.1). Lineage (NCBI taxonomy): Eukaryota > Viridiplantae > Streptophyta > Pinopsida > Pinales > Pinaceae > Picea > Picea mariana. Next base: position 39,639 of record JASDQU011029420.1, read on the forward strand.
CAGTAGCCTATATGTCCTACTGTATCTCTTAATTGATGCACTGATTTTGGTGGTGGTAAGTTCAAAATAACAATAATCTTAGCAGGGTCAACTGGTAAGCCCTGTTTGCACACTTTATGTCCCAAGAATATCCCAAAATGTGTACCAAAAATGAATTTCTTGATGTTTAATGATATCTGACATTGCCTGCATATTTCCAACATTAGTATTAAAACTTCTATGTGGTCTTTCAAAAGATTATACACGGTCCAGTCATCTATATATACTTCTAGAAATTGATGTATGAACTCCTTAAAAGTAGCTATGACCACCCTTGAAAAGATAGATGGTGCAATCTTCAATCCAAAGGGAATGACTGTATATTGGTAGGATCCCCATTCTGTAGAAAAATTATTCTTATACCTGTCCTCTAGAGCTATTTTGATCTGATGGTAACCTGAGAATCCATAAGTGAATGAATATGCTTCTTGACTTCCTACATTCTCGAAGAACTCATCTATAAAAGGGATAGAGAAAGGATCATGTAAGAAAGCATCATTAATTTTTCTAAAATATACACAAATCCTTATTCCCCCCTTGCTTCTTTTCTTGGACTACCATGGGGTTGATCCATTCACATTCCTCTACTGGTTCTATGATGCCAACTTCCAACATTCGGTCAATTTCTTCTTTCACTTTCTCCTTATATATTGGATTCAACATGTAAGGTCTTTTTATAATAGGTATAGACTTTGGTTTGAGGGGTATCTTCATCTCACCTATCTCACATGATATGCATTTAATATCTGTAAAGGTTGTTGGAAATAGTTCACTGTATTCGCACAGTAACTTTGTTATCATTTCTAGTGTCTTCTCATCCCAGTAGTCTCCAATTCTTGCCATTTTAGGATTGGCATTCATCCCAATGTTGAATTTATTGACTTTGATTGGTGTAAAAAATGCCTATGAATCCAGAGATGGACCTTCCACCTCTCTCTCTCCTTCAATCTCTGTGATCTAAATGTTGCACAGATCATCTTCATCCAGTGCTTCCTCTTCGACATGATAACATGAGAGTAAATCTTTGACTGTCTATCTATTATGTTGTTGATATTTTGTTATAATTTTGACATCTATTTCAAAAAATATATCACTCCCCTTATTGACTTCAGAGCTGAATCAATGTTTGGGTTCTCATGCTCGAATGAGAAAGTTACTCCAAAATTTTGATGTAATCCTATCAATTTTGTAGTGCCTCTACACATCTCTTGGTCTATCACTAGTACATTTGTGTCAAATTCCGATGACGTGTTCGATGAAATTGCCACTTTATATTGTCGGGAGAACGACAAACGACCGACCCCCTCAAACGTCGTTTCACATGACATCTCTTTTCCGATGACATAGATTTCATCGTTATTGCGACGTCTTGGACGGGCAAGACCGACGTCTTGAACGTGGTAGGAGAGACGTCTGGAACGTGGCAAGACCGACGTCTTGAACGTGGCAAGAGAGACGTATGGAATGTGGAAAGAGAGACGTCTGGAACGTGGCAAGAGAGACGTCTTGAACGTGGCAAGACCGACTTCTTGAAGGTGGCAAGAGAGATGTATTAGACATGGCAAGAGAGATGCATGGAACGTGGAAAGAGATATGTCGTGAACTTGGCAAGACTGACGTCTTAAAGGTGGTAAGAGAGACGTCTTAGACATGGCAAGAGAGACGTCTGGAATGTGGCAAGAGAGACATCTTGAACGTGGCAAGACCGACGTCTTAAAGGTGGCAAGAGAGATGTCTATAACGTGGGAAGAGAGACATTAAGAGGTATCATCTTCGACATGGTTTATATGGGAGCGACACTCCAATATGTTGCAATAACGACTATGTTGTAGGTATTTAAAAAAAATTACATTATCAATACTAAGAGGGACAAGTACATTAACCTTTGCTAAGATACTAGCCATATCAAAATTTAAATCTATATCATCGATCTTAGGCAAGGTTGGTTGAGGAGGAGGACTAACTTCCAATGGTAAAGGGGTTCTTGTCTAATGAGGTTTAGGATCACTAGGATATGTCTCAGGTGTGTTATCACAGGAACTCGCAATTGTTGAGCTAAAGTCCAAAAGCTCAAGTGAAATCATGCGTAATAAGACTGCAAAAATATACTAGAAAGTAAGTCTTTGTTTTTAGATAGGATCAAAATNNNNGATCCTATATACCAATGAGATAGCTAAGCAACAGAAATTCCAGAGCCTTCACTGAAGCCTCTGACAATTTGTTTGACATTTAGTAGACAATTATATCATCAATAATACAACTTGAAGTCATTGCAGGTATTGCTTTGTATCCTTTGGCTAGAACAACAAATTCACACGTAGCATGCAAGTGTTCTGTATATATACATTGAGCAGAAGAGAAAATTCATAGAATGCAAATTGTAGCAATTCGAAACAACCATAACATATTTGGACTCTAGATATAAAGCTCATAATCTCTCATGCCAAGACATTTGAAAATGCCAAACCATGTAAAATTCAATATCCCAATACTCGGTCAGAACAAGGGGTGAAAAAGACAAATTTAAATACTTCAACAACTATAGCAGATTTGGCCTGCAGATATACAACACATATATATTCCAAGTTTAGTTTCAAATAACAACC